>NDGM010952508.1:0-12416 GCA_002564305.1 Octomys mimax | reverse complement strand
TTTTTTTTTTGTGAGCATAGCTTGAAAATTGGTTTAGTTTCCAAAATATGCCCAGTTTCTAGTGTAATATTCCCTTTTAACTTACCTTGCATCAACAAATGAAGTGATTGCTTACTGGTTTTTTTGCAGAACTGGGGATTGAACTTGGACCCTTGCACGTGCCAGTGAAGCGCTTATTCTATTGAGCCATCTCCCTGGACCCAATTATGTACTTTTATTGAAAACTCATTCCTATGAGGATAGAATTGTTTGACTGTATTGTCATAGTCTCTCCAATGAATAATTTGATGGAAGCTAATTATTATAGTTCCAAAATAAATTTGTATTTGTCCCCTTGTCAGACATTAAAGAAGACTCAGTTATGGATTTAAGTTAATGAGATGAATTGCATAGGAGAGTTAACGGTGAGTTGTCTTGGATCAATACTGTCTGCATGCGTGGTTGATCGTTTTCTCCTCTTTCCTAGAATTGCCACACTCTAATGAAGTTATAACTTGTTGTTCTCTAAATTTCCATGAAATTCCTAGGAGATAAAAGTCTACTTAGATCCTCATATAAATAATTGAAGCACAGTAGAGGATTGAAAAAACTATGTCCCATTGATAATAGAAAGGTTAAAGGTAGAATGAATGAAAAATATTTCCGACTGTCAAGAAGAAAAAAATCCCACAGGATTGTGTCTTTATCACCTTTGTCTACTTGGCATTAATCGGAGAAGCCAGAACTGTACCAAAATTCATCTTAGACTAGCTGTAAAGTTCAGAAAGGAATTAATCCTCCCACATTGCCTTTCAGACTGTAATGGATTCTTGTGAGAAATTCCTATCATGCTGCTAGAAATCAAGATCTTTCTGAGCGAAAGGCTTAGGAGCAATGCTTCTTCTAACTGCAGTGCTCATGCAAAAAGTGTTTATTGAGCACCTATTTGCCACACACTATTCTCAGTATTAGGGTTCCAATAGTAAGCAAGAGAGACGATGTCTGCCATTGAGATTTGGACATGTCATATACAACATGAAAAATATTCAAATACTCTCACCTTAGATGAGGAAGGTTTTTGAGTTTTGTGGAATATTATATAATGAATATAAGCTCTGATGTGTCCCGACCTATGCGTGTACACACACACACACACACACACACACACACACACTCAGTTACATCTTCACAAGGCTTATGGTTACTCTTCTCTTTGTGGCCTCTACACTACATATTACTTATTAAATGCTCTCTCCTTTTCTGAAATGCAAGTCTTCATGGGTGGAAACTGTATTTCACTCATGTTTTAAGCCCAGCATTTAGTGCAGAATATAGAAGAGATGGTTGCTGGGTAATTCAATGATGGAACAGATGATTGAGATCAGCATGGTAATGTGATCATCAGCTGAATAGAAATGTTAAAGTTTGCTGTGGGTGATGGAAGCAAAATTTTAATATTTTCCATGTATTCTTATTGGGTGCCTGCAGCATATTGGCTCTGTGTGGCATGTTCTCCATGCTCTTAGCTTTGTATTCTGTGTAATAAATTACCAGAGACTTAGTGACTTATCCCACATTGATTAGTGGGTCAATTTCTTTGGCTCAGGAGTCCAGGCGTGGGTTAACAGGTCTTTCTGCGAGGCCACTGTTTGCCATCAAAGAGAAGGCAGAATTGGGCTCTCTGGAAAGGACCAAGTCAGGCTGGAAGTTGGCAAAGTTCATCATTTTGTAGCTGTAGGACAGTGGCACTGATATGTCAAAGTTAGCAAGGAGAACAGGACTCTAGAGTGAGCTGAATAGAAATATGGAGTATATGTCCTTGAATAGTGACACATAACGTGGATAACACAACGCAGTGAAAGGAGTGAATTTCATTGGAACTGCTAGGTCTTGGTACCTATGCAATAAATGATTACTCCCATTAAGTAGTCATTTAGAAATAACTTTTACTGTCTAACATAGATTAAAAGGTTATAGAACATTGATGAGCTGAAAGAGGTGCTGCCCTCAGAAATGAGAAAGTCATGTCACCAGTCTGTCCCTTTCAAAGGCTTAAGCAAGCTGGGGTGTCACTGTGTTGCTAAATTCATTCACTATGAGCTCATCTTGCACTCAGTGGCCATGAAACATTGGTTAGAAGCAAGCAATAGACCAGTCCATAGGAATGGGCTATAGATTATGCAGGAGCTCAAGCAATAAAAGGAGGAGATTGTGCCAGTCACCACAAAATCTGTGTGCTGTGCTTCTGCTAAAGAAATTGTACTATGCCACATTTTAAAAGGGGAATCCATCAGTAATTCTTCTTTGTCTATGCCTTAAAATCCAGAAGTGCTCAGGGAAAAGCCTAAATAGCCACATTTCAACACCAGTTTCCTCTGTGATCTCAACTTTAATAACCCTAACGCTGCCTTCAAGAAGAGAAGGAGGAGATCCGTCTATGTGACTGGAAATGAATACCTAATATTCCCAGATGGTGTCTTCTCAGCCATGGCCTGGTGTTCTTTAAAGTGTGTCCTGGTCCTTTCTCTGTGCTGTAGCACACCTTTGCTCACTTCCTGGAAAGCTGTGGGATTGAAATGAGCCATCTAACAGCCACTTGATACCAAGCCGTGATAAATGGCTATTAGCACATTTGCCAGCCAAGGCCTTGTATGCAATTTCAGTTGCAAACCAAACTAATGTGTGTTTAGACCAAGGTCTTTAGTTCATTACAGGCAGAGACCTAGGCTAGCATTTCACCTTTGTTCTGACTCTGTAGCATCTTAGCAATTACCCTTTATTTTTTGAGATGAGAATTTGTAGGACAAATAAGTTTCTGCAGCGAATCATTTTAGTCTGTGGCCACTGAGTGCCAGATGAGCTCACAGTGAACGAATTTAGCAACACAGTGACACGCTGGCTTGCTGAGGCCTTTGAGAGGGACTTACCGGGTGACATGATTTCCTCATTTCTGAAGTCAGCACCTCTTTCAGCTCATCAATGTTTTGTAACCTTTTATGTTAGACAGTACATGTTATTTTCCAAATGACTTCTCAATGAGAATAATCATTTATTGTATATGAACCAAGACCTAGCTAGTGTCTAATAGGCATATTGCACACACTGCATATTTGACATAATATGAAATTAAGCGATTTGCCAACATATAGTTACTATATGGGGAATGCGAAGGGCAAATTCAAATGTAAGGTCCTGCTCTAAGTGTTGGATTCCTCAGTTCTACTCTTAGGAAAACATAGCAGACACTCTCAAGATGAGATGAGCTATTTAGTGTAGGTTACCAAATTGCAACAAACTTTATTTTAGATACATATATTTAACTGGAATGTGTTCTACATTCCTGTCTTCCTGATAATCTGATACAAAAGTGTAAACAAACTGACACAGTACATTTTGATACTTTTCTTTGCAGCTAGGATTTTGATTTTCATTTCTCTCCTAGGTGCTTCTGAGAGTGACTTCTGTCTTCACTGTGACCTGGTGCTTTCAATATATTGTAGGACAGGAGACATGATGATAAACTATGTTAAAATTGTTTGTAAAATTGAACTAACCAATGAGAATATTTGGTAAATAAAGTTGAGCTGTAAGAGATGGTATCCTGTCTGGGCCCAGAGACCATGTGTGTTAGCTTTTGTGTTTCAGTTCTATAAGACATATCAAATATTGGTAGCTGTCTGCATGGTTTCTCTGGTTGTAGGTGCTTTGTTTTGCTTTTACTTATACAATCTGTAAAGAAAATGAAATATTTTCAAATTTTCCAAAGCAACATATTTGGTATGAGAAAATTAAACTTGATGGCAGTTTTCTTTCTTTCAGTGTATGGATGATATTTGTTGATTCCAGTGGTATGACAGACTTTTAATTTGGGGGTATCATCTTCTGCAGAGTGGTTAAGAAAATGCCTTTCTGTTTTATTTGATCAAATCTTCTCTTCACTAGAGTTTAAGCCATTGCAAATGTTCATTTCCTAACGCCCATATCAGTAGGGGCACTTAAGCCTCAGAAACAAAACGGCGGTGCAGTAATGAGGGTATTAAATTGATGTGTTCTATTCAGCACCTGCTCCCAAGCTACCGAATAATGAATGAGCATGAGTTACACATTGTGAAAACAGGAGACTCTGCCTTCTTGGTGTTATGCACCAGGTAATTTCAAAAGGGGTTTGAAAGCACCTGCCTGGCAAGTCCATGCTCCTGAGTTTGATCCCTGGAACCAAAAAAGAAAGAAAAGGCCTTTGAAACTGCTTCTCACACAAGGCCACACACTTGGGAAAGCTGAAAGGCAAAGAACTACCTGTTTACAAGCTAACATGTAACTAGGTTGGCTTGAACTTTTAATAAGAGAGTTTGAAGTTAAGAGTTGCCTTAATATGCATCCTGTGACTTGCTCCAAATTAAACTTTAATTGCAAGGTGTATGTGTGAGTATAAACCACGAACTTCATTCTTTTAGGCTGAGTCATGTTACATGTAGATCTTATCACCTATGTGTGATCCAAGAGTGTAGTTCTGAATACAGCTTTGAAAAACAAGAGCATGCTTTCTGTTCTCTCAGAGCTTCAGGTGCAGAATAAGACATAGAACCAAAGACATGAGGAGCTATGTTTGTTACAGACTGTTTCATGATTTACAAAGTAAATAAGGATGTAAGAGAGCACAGGCTTTGGAGTGGAGGCAGCAAAGCACTGTGCTCCAAGCCAGGGCAGGCAAGTCCCTGGTATTTCATCTGAGGCTAGAAGGAAACAGGTAGCTCTGAAGTGAAAGTTGTTGTCCTGGAGCAGAATGAAGGGTGTCATGGTTTGGGTAGGTAAAAGGGAGGCAGGGTGGTGCAAGAAGTCACAAGAAACGAGCCCAGGCCGCATCGTCCTACCATGTTTCTTATTTGTGATTTAAGGACAGTGTGGCGCCAGCATGAAGGGGGGTCTGTTGGCCTTGCTATCCATTTGATGATGATCATAGCATTCCCTGTGGGTGGTGCATAAGGATAGCAGAGTGTTGCCATAAGGATAGAGAGTGGCGTCCACTGGCTCCTCTGGACACTGAGGCAAGAAAGAACCACTGAGATGAGAAGCCCTCCCTTGTGCACTGCAGAGGCACCCTGTTCCTGTGACATACTAGAAAGTAAATGTTTTAAATTTTGTAAACCGCACAGTCTCTGCCACCACCCATCAACTCTGCTATAGTAGATTGAAAGCAGCCAGAGATAATAATGTAAATAAATCAGTTTGGCTGGGCTCTGGTAGAAATCAAATCAGCTTGGCTGGGCTCCAGTAGAACTGTTATGGACACTGAAGTAAGATCATGAGAGAACAAGAGGGAATGAAGCATGTGATTGGGTTTAGCTTGGTTCACAGGTAGTAAATGAAACAGTATCATTATTATGTCACAATGGTTCAGTGACAGGTGAAACTTTGTATTCATTTGGCACACGTAGTTTACCCTCATTCTCTGTCTATCTAGCTCTTCCTTCATGGGGCACGTGCCCATTATTTGTTCAATATTTTCTGCCAATTGTTTCAACAATCAGCATGTGCCACCTACTGTATTAAGATTTACAGCTGTCATTTAATTAAACTGCCACGACTCTATCAAGTAGATACTACAGCATTGCTGTGAGGCTGTTCTTTCATTGTTTTGATTCAGGAGGTAGGAGGATGAGAGCAAGCCAGAGCGCTCCCTCCTGCTAGGCTGCTGAAGTAGGTCAGTTTCGTGGTTTACACAGTGCTGTTTCTTTTTCTCTTGATCATCATCATAGGCGGCTTTCAAATGTTGGGGTTCAACAGAAGAACACAAAGTTCAGTCTGCACCATGGCAGCTCCCAGCGGGCGGCTGTGTGCACCCTCAAGCCCTGTGCTTAAGCAATCAGAATCAGATGTTTTGCTATTTATGACAAAACCTATTCATAACCAATGCACTGAACAACACAAGCCCTGAATGATTATCCCCATACAGCAACAGTTTTTCATGTAAGCAATTTATACTACCACATTGTCCCTGGAGCTCTCATACTGTAGTGTCTCCTAGATTGCTTATTTTCTAGATTTAATTTTTTTCACTGTCCTATGCCCAACTTCTATTTTTTTTCCTACAGTATTGCTATAGACATTGGATGTCCCCTCTGATCCTTTTCCTTGACTGACCTTTAGACTTTTGGCTACATCACTTACCTACCTACAGCTTCAGTTCTGGCTCCTTCATAGCTTTAGAGCAGGGATGTACATATCCTGTGTCCCAGTCCTGGGTCCACTTGGCGATGGCTGTGTGACTTAGAAAGCTTCTGAATCTCTCTTGAGCTCAGTATCATTATCTGTAACATCAAGATGATAATAATAGCTTTCCCAGGTAGGTTTTTTTTTGCATATGAAATACGTAGCCTGATTACTGACACAGACACATAACCAATACAGGCACTTTACTGTACGCTTGTATGCTTTACAGGATACCTAAGCCACTCATCCCAGGCTGTGGATCAGCTGGTTATAGTCCACTGCTGTTTGCCAGGCACGGAGCCCGCTGTGTCAGTGTTACCATCTCTGGGGCTTCCAAAACCTGAGGCTCTCAGTCTGCTCGCAAATGGTTCCAATGCTGTTTCCTGATCTTTTAACGTTTGTTGGTGCTTCTGAGAGTTAATTTACCTCATTTTCAAGTGGCAAGTTTATCTGTTTTTACTGCCTAAGGGAGTATGTTCATCTCTGAAGTTGAAATGGAGTTTAGTTTTAAGTTCTAATTGAATACGCCTCTCTATTGCCTAATTAAAAAAATATTATTGTAACAGTTTATCTGTTATTACCGAAACTCCACAATTGATCTCATTCTTTTTTTTTTTTTTGCTTCCTTCTAATTCATAGATGTTTTCCTTTGCTCTAGCTAGTACATTTCTTTACTTTAACCCTCCTAGGGTTGAGATAAAGACCCAAAGTGCATGCGTTCAGTATGGTCTCAGCAACACTGTGATTGGGCAGAGGTTTCTAATGCTTTGTGTTTTACTTTCTAAGTCATAAAATGCATTAAGTGTGACCTAGGTTCCCATCTGTGTAACTCTGCATCACTGGAAATAATGGTAATGAGCGTACACTGGTTAATATTAAACCACGAGGCAGAAGCTTTCCCATGTACATATTCTGCTTCCAAAGACTGCTAGGTTTCTTTTTAAATTAAGTTACTGGGACTGTGGTAAACAAACACACTTTTCTGTGCTGTGGGGTGTCTGTAACACCAAAAAGAGCAGAACTCATCTTCATAGACCAAAAGTCTTTTCTCCACGGTAAGAAACACAAAATTTTATTTTGTAATGAGAGATTGTGTGTATTAATCTATATTTCACTGCTATAACAAAATACCTGCAGCTAGATACTTTTTATAAAGAAAAGAAGTGTCTGTAGGTTAGCCTTGCAGAAGCAGAAATTCAAACACAGCCCTAGGTATGGTGAGGGGACCCTTAGTATATAAGGGCAGATGGCAACGCAGTGCCAGCAACGCGAACAAGAAGAAAGCACATGGTAAAAAAAGATGCCATCCTAGGAAATCTCTTGTCCTCCCACTGAGTGCTGCATCTTGATGATGCCACCTCCCCTCAGCAGCTCCTTCATGGAAACCAAATCCTCACATGTAAGTACAAGAAACACCATCAAATCACATTCAAAGCTTCTCAAGGTGTTATGGCATACAAAATACATGTGATTTTCAAGGGAAAAACATTACATTTTCTGCAGACCAGTTTGTATATGTGAAGACCACACATCAGATCTCTGAGTACAGGACATAAGGGCAGCCTTTTCTTTCCTCAGTGCAGTAGAGAAACTTTTGAAATATAAACTAAAATTACACCTCACAATCTTTGATCATAATACCAGCTCTATCAGCTTCATGTCTTGTAATCTTGGACAAGTAAATGAAATTATCTGTACTACTACTTTTTCTTCATCTTCAAAAATGGGTGTAACCTTTGTGCTAGACAGTCATTGTGAGGAATAAAGTAAGTGTGACTTCTGATGTGTGGACAATAAGTGGTAGCTGTAATCATTCTAACTGCTCATGGGAAGTGCAGCAGTCTCAGAACTTACTGTTATGGGCTGGGAGATAGCTCAGTAGAATAAGCATTTGCCTGGCAAGTGCTAGGTCCTGAGTTCAATCCCCGGCACTGCAAAAATAAATAAATAAATAAAGCTTAAAAAAAAAGAACTTGCTGTTGATTCTCCTCCAAGTGTCCCTTTCTGGGTCGATATCAGAGTTGCTAATCAATCTTGGTCCTTTTTCCACTTGAATACAGAGCCCCTCCCAATCCATAGAGGCAGACACTACCCATTAAAAGAGATAAAACAGCCAAATGAGTAACTGCGGAAAGAACATGGAAATGAATCCTCCCCTCTGATATTTGTGGGCCGTGTGATTATGGGGGAAGGCAGCTGTTTCTTTATTTATAATTGGCTTTCGTCGCCTGGTTTATCCAAGTGATAAATTAATGACAAGGCCTGACCTTCTGGGAGGCTTCTTTAAGACAAGGCTTGGATGAAGCATAGAGGGTCAGCATTTAAGGGCCTCAAGAAGGTGAGCTGATCAGGCTGGTCTCGCTGGTGCCCTCCTTACTTGTATGTGTGGTCCTCATGTGCTAATCTCCTGTGACATTGTGACCTCACCTGTGTCGCATTGTAAGATTTTAACATAGCGCATGTTCATTTTGGAAATCTAGAACTACTAAGGCGCTCCTTCTCTTACCCTGACGTCATGTTTCTTTGTAACGCCCCCAACTGGTCTCTGCTGAAGAAGTTGAATCTTTTTTCATCAGATGATCTTCCAGTATCTGTTCTGATGACCTGTCTCCTTCCACAGAGCTGTATCTTAGTTGGATGAATATTTTGACAACTTGCATAGGTTGTGGGGGGATTGGAGCTGCGTGAGACACTGGCATGGAGATACTGGCTTTTGTTTTCCTGAATGGGTGTGTAATAGCTAAACTATTAAAACACTTGAGAAGAAACTGAGAGCCATATTGGAGAAGGCATCTGAGTGACTGAAGGCATTAGTGAGCACAGTGGTATTTTGAATGACACTTTGGGGAAAAAGCACTTAAATTCATAAAGATGTACCAAATGACATTCTTGTGGATGGAAAGATGCTCCTCCCCTCACTACCTCATGATAATGAATAGGATTAGCATTATTTATTAATATGTAATGCAACTGGACCTGTGGGTTGGGATGAGGAAAACCAAGCAATGCTATCCATGGAAAGCTGGCTGCAAGTTAGATGAATACACGCGTATGTGCCATGTGTATGTTACTGGCAGTATTCACAGCAGCACGTAAAAGCACAGAATTCCTTTACCTAACCTTGTTGTGATAGCTTTTGTCACCTCATGTTTCCTTGAAAAAATCTGTGACACATACAGGAGTTGAGCAAAAGCAGCCACGTGGTAAGAGAGGATAAGTGGCACGCACTTGACAGGTATATATATATATATCTTAGTTCCCATCAGGACTCTGTGTATGAATATTACACCCATTCTGCAGATGAAGAAGGAGGAGTAGCTCATAGAGTTTACATTACTTGATCAATAAACACAGTAAATACTGAACAGATCTGGTATTATAAACAAAAGCCTAAGGTGTGGGCCAGGGAGATAGCTCAGTAGAATAAGCGCTTGCCTGGCAAGCTCAAGGTCCTGAGCTCAATTCCCAGTAGTGAAAGAAAACAAACAAACAAACAAAAAAAAAAAACGTAAGGTGCAATATTAGGGCTTGATACCTGTTCCATAAATAATTTAATTCAAAAGCCTTTCATTTCTGCTTCCTGTTCCAAACTATGTTTTCCTATAATTTTACCTTCCACTTCCCTTACTCTTCTCTTGATAAAGATCTCTCTATGTGAACAATACACTTTGTGTGGTACCAGTGTGTTATAGAAATATATGCATAGTTGTTCCTCTCAAGAACTTGAGGATGACCTAGTCTAAGAGAATGTGATATTACCTGGAATTGAACTTAAATTGAGATCCAGTCAAGAAGCTGTAGGAGACAAAAAAATTGGATCTGCATTTAGATGTGCTGATATTTTTGTTATTTTCACACACCCCACCTTGGATTTCAGGGTTAGAAAGCTGATTCTAAGGTAGGTGCAGTGAAGGGTTTTAATTAGCCTATTAAGCCCTGCTAATGTCTTGTAAGCTCATTCAAGTGAGAATGCCAGATATATCAGTTCCACCTTGGACCCTGCCACAAGGAGCATTGTTTCCAGCCTGCTATTTATAGTTCTAGTAGAGGGAATCAGCTGATTTGACAGCACACAGCTTGTTGTATTTTGTCTAAAATGCAATGAAGAATTCCCACAGACTATGTCCCTAAAATTGGCCTTTGCCATGCCCCAAATTCACAGCCCCTGTCTGAAATCAAAAGTTCAAACTGTACAGAAATTACTCCTTTATCATTTTTACTCTAATATGTAGTCACACATTTGCAAAAGTGGTCAAACTTTTAGTTGGCCAACAGCAAATAATTGTATCTGGTATAGAGGATGTCTCAGTTACTTTGCTTTCATTGCTGGGACAAAATATGCAATACCCAAAATTAAGGAAAGAAAGGCTTCTTTATCTCCCAGTTAGTGGAGGCTTCAGTCCGTACTCAGCTGGCTCCAAGGCAGAGCGATACATGGTAGAGGGCAGAAGCTCAATGCAGAAAACAGCAGTGGCGGCAGCAGCTGCTTCTCTTTTTTTCATATATTGTATTTAGGTTATCCATCCCCAGGGCAGATGTAGCACTCACACCCGTAATGCCAGCATTGGATCATGAATTCACCACAAACTCTAGAAGCCTGCCTCAGTGACTGCATGAAGCTTTGCGGGGACAACTATACACAAACTAACACAGAGACTGTTTCTATTTGGTTCTTTACTGGTTTTGTTTGTTGTTTGTTTTACAGGGTTTATAGTATTCTAGAAGTTGATAAGCTAAGAGATCAGGATTCATTCATCCATTCATTTTTATGAAGTTTACTTAAACGCGCACTTTGTTCTGGCCACTTTTATGAGGCCCAGAAGATGTAATATTACATAATACTGAAAAACGTATTTTTCTACTAGAACTTTCAGTCTAGTGGAGGGGAGAAAAGTAATAAACAAAGAACAAAACTCTGTAGTGATAAGTGTTATGCTAAAACTAAGATGAGGGTGATGAGTTTAGGGTTGAGTGGGGGAGTGAGTAGGATTTTGTGGTCAGAAATGAACTGAGGCAGAGGTTGTTTTAGTTGAAATTCGAATGTGAATAAGCCAGCCATGCAAGAATCCAGGCATCAGGAACACAGCCACGAAAGGAGAGTGCAGGTAGAGGCAGGAAGGCCATGAGGCTAGCGCATCCTGGGTGTGGGACTGGGAAAGGCAGTGTGAACTGAATTAGAGCAGAGCTGGGGCGTGGAAGGCTCAGGGCAAATGTGTAAATCTTATTCCATGTAGAGAGTGAGCCAGTGATGTAAGTTTCCTGCCTCTGGTAGGAAAGAGAAGTGGGTGAAAATAAAGAAATCCTTTATTGTTCAACACAGGGAGGCTGTGGAAGAAATTACAAGCCTCTCAGCGGAGCAAGCTGGGTGTGGGGTTTTTATTGGGTTGGACTTGAGGTGGAGCTTACATGGACAGCATGTTGTGGTAACCCATGCTGATTCGGGAAGGCTTGGCACACTCAAAGAAGGAAGATGAAGTCTTATTCTGGAAGCAGGGAAAGGAGGAGGAGGAAGTGGGCCATGTGCCGTTGTTCTTGGGCCCCTGCCATGTTGGGTCGCACCTTGATGGCAGGGCAGTTTTTTTACATGGGCAGAAACTCATCAAATGGGAGCTATTAGGGAAGATGTGTATAATGCAGAACTCCATTCTGGGTGTTATAAACAATGTTTTAGGAGGAAAAACAAGAAGGAGATGCAGTTGTACTAATTCAACCGAGAGATGACTGTAGCAGCAGAAATATTAATTCTACTACTAGTTTATTCATTGATTCTTTGAAAATACAAAACATTTAAACTATTTTTAAGTGATGAAGTATATTGAATATAATACTGTTTTGAAGTTGAAACCACTCTGCATCTGCAGAATTTTTCTATCATTTCAAACTTAAACTCTTTATCAAACCGTAAACCTCCCTTTTTCATTCCCTCAAACCCATAGGAGCCAATATTCTATCTTCTATTCCCTTGAATTTGACTATTTCAAGTACTGCATATTACTGAAATGACACAATAATGGCCTTGTTTTTGTCTGTGCTCTTTCTCTTAGCATAATATCTTCAAGATTTGTCCATCTTATAGCAGGTGTTAAAATGCCTTTCTTTTTAAATTTTTTTTCCTTCATCCTTCATGTTATTTTTTAATGTTACTTATTTTAAAGAGTAAGGCCAGAAACAAAAGCAAAAACAAATAGCAGAAACAAAGACAGAAACAGGGTAACATACAACAATAC
>NDGM010952506.1:0-15508 GCA_002564305.1 Octomys mimax | reverse complement strand
CTCAGGCCCTTGCACTTGCCAGGGAAGTGCTTATTCCACTGAGCCATCTCCCTGGCCCCAGTTCATTTAATTTCTATAAATTAAATGACACTCAATTTTTCTATTTCTTTCTGAATCAATTATGATAAATTATATTTTTCAGTCCATTATGCTTTAGTTTTCAAATACTGGCATAAAGTTGATAACAGTATTCTCTTACTATTTTAAAAATCTATGCTGCATCTGTTCTTTGTGTTTGTAATTTATTCCTATGGTATAGTTCATTTTAGTTTTGGAAAGGAGCAGAAATAACTTTATATGTTTAACCCACTGCATTTATGTGATCAAAATTACACAGCAGAAACACTCTTGAAATCTATAAGTGGGAAGTAATAACAGAACTCATCAACGCTATCATAGTGAAGACTGAATAAGTTAATATATGCACAGTGCTTGGGATAGTGACTGGCATACATTAAGTGCCCAAAACTATATGATTAAATTATAGGAAATTCACTTCTATCAAGATGATGTCCCTTTTCATTTGGTTGCAGTTTAAAGGCCCAAAGTAACAGCTAGATTCTTTCCAAGGTTCCTTCATTCTATGCAAGCTGTAGAGAGAGGCAATGATAAACCTGGTTAGGAATATTCTCACTCTAAAGCTCAGCCTGAGTGTCTGTACCCTGATTATAAACTGCACTTATATAAAATAAAATGTTAAACAAAGCTGGCTGATTGTGTATGAGCTGGGACTTTTTTTTTGGGGGGTGCGTACTGAGAATTGAGCTCAGGACCTTGTGCTTACCAGGCAGGTGCTGTACTACTGAGCTATATCCCTGGCCCAAGAGCTGTTTTTACCTTGATGATAAAGGCCATACTTTTTATTACCTGTGGTGTGTGAGACTTGCACATACTACGTACTACAAAAGGAAAAAAGGATTCTGTGAGTTCTTGACAAACAATTAGTATTCAAGAAACAAAATAATGAAGCAATGGTGAAAATTGTAAAGAAAACTTTAATACTTTCATGAAGTTTTCGATATTAGGTGCCTTTCATTCATGGGTAAACATGTAACTATTTTACCCACAGGGCTTTTATTAGGAAAGCCTCCAGTATACAAAGATTTCTCCTCTCTTTTTAACAAAGTGATGTGTTTTAGGCCTTCTATTGCCAGGCAATTTTTGTACATAATTTTTGTAACAAATCCTGCAAAACAGATATTGAATTACTCAGGAAAAAAATATATTGAAGTCCATGATTTACTTTGAAATGCACCAGAAAATAGGATTAAAAAGAGAAAAATGGGTGTGTAATCTCTGAGTATAGCTCAATAGTAGCATTTTTTTATCTACTTTACTAGCAAAATTAAAGCATATGCTTGAGCACGGGTGCACACACACGCATGCATGCAACACACACACACACACACACACACACACACACTGTCTCTTCTGGTAAGGCTGCAGCAAAAGTGGTAGAGTCTATACATCTAACAACATTCACAGGCACAGCCTGTTGGGGAAGCAACCTGGCCGCCAAGTCATGGTGTTTATCAGGTTCTTTGATTTGGTGGTCCTACTCCTTCGTTTATGAACTGTATTAGGCAAAAGAAGCTGAAAGATGTTCACTGAAGTATTAACTATCAGAGAACTTATCTACAGATAACCTAAAAGACCATCAAGAACAACAACAACAAAGAAACTAAAATAGTGAAAGATGACATACAAGAATAATGGAGCATTTTACAGACATTTAAAAACTGCCAATAATGAAAGTTTATATAGAAATATGTACAATATTCATGGCATATCCAAAGAAAAACTGTAATTATGAAATGATAAAAATAAATGAATATGCTGTGTTACCATATGAGGGGAATGAGACTGATTCCTTTACCTAAAATTTTCTTTCATTTTTAGATATGCCTTTTAATTAAAATTAAGTCAACGAAAAGCCCATTTCAGGATGGTCTACTCACAGTGCTGAGTTTGCTACAGACGATGAGGATCCGACGCTCATACAGCATACTGGCATACAAATGTAACATGTTGTTTACATCCACAGCCACAAAGTATTCTGTCAGATTTCTCTAGGAGAAAGCAGAAAGCAAGGTTTGTGGCTTACTTTGCTTGTTCTTATTACAAATAGTATCTACATGAGAAAACAAAATAAGCAGCAGTTACTGGGCATGGAGGCACACACCTGCTACTCCAACACTCACTCTTGTTTAAAAAAAAAATCAGGACATAAAGTTGGAAGAGACTCTTAGAGATGAGTGGCATGAGCAATTGTGTCTGTGTGATGATTAATTTTACAACATGAAGTTACGTACAACATGGTGTTTGCTCTTCACATCAGTTCTGAAAGGTCATAATGGTGGGAAATGTGCAAACTTACAGATGAAGAAACAAAGGCTTAGAGAGATTTGCCAAGATCAAATAGTCTAAAAAGCCATGAAGACAAGATTGCTGCTCAGATGTTCAGACTCCAATCTCTAGAACCTTGCCAATAAACTATACAATATATCTAAGCAAAAGCCATCTGAGCATGGTGGCACATGCCTATAATCCCAACATTCTGAACATCTAGGGCAGTAGGATCATAAGTTAGAAACCACCTTGGGCAAATCAGCAAGACCAGGTCTCAAAATGCAAAGGGCTAGGGATACAGCTCAGTGCAAAGGCTCTGGGTTCAATCCCGAGTGTTATGTACACACCCTCCCCCAGGGACTGAAGCCCTTCTGGCACAAGGCCTGCCTCTGTCCAAGAGGTCACTGTTGCCACGGCCACATATACATCTCTCCTCCTGCTCATGTTTCCCCCTCCACAGCTCACATTCCCTAAAATGGTTTAGCCAGAATTAAAGCAATTTCAAAGATGTACAATTTGCAGGTACTTCACTCAAAAGAAGACGAAAAAAAAAAAAAACAAAAAACCTAAAGACAAATAGCAAGTTGTGAAAAAGCAGTGTTTTAACTAGATTTTCTTCTGTAACTTGGGCTTCATTCCTTTAATTAGTACTATAGATTGGTACTCTTCAGATTTCAGAAAAAAATAGAAAGTGTTCCATTTCTATAACCCTTTCTGTACCCACCTGACTTTAATAACACACATGAATATGCTAATTTCTTTAATGTTACAGGTTTTCAATGCTGCACAATATAATTCTCTACAAGAAAGGGATTGGGGTTGGAAGGAGTGCTACTGCCAGGGGTTGCAGTTAATAATGATTAAGGATCTTAGCCCATAAATTGAAGTAAACCAGGTAGATTTTACATACAAAATAGTATAAAGTGCTTTTCAACAATATTATGGGCTGAGAATAAGAATGGTATTGTCTGACTAGAGTACTCGGTTAACTATCAAGGTCTGTAAATACAGAGTAAGTGAATTACTAGCTGTACATACTGCGCAGTTACCAAGTATCAGTTACTGTGCCAGACACTTCAAACGTGTAATCCTCCCAAAACTCCAATCAGGTATTATTCTTTCCAACTTAGAAACAGAAATTAAGTCTGGGAGAGATTGTGATGAAGAGACATCTGAATTCATAGCCTATACACTTTTCCCTACACCTTGTCCTTCTTTAAAATTATTCTATATCTACCATGTGTCAGGATTTATACATACATTACTTCACTCAATCTTGAAACTACTCCTTGAACTCAGTGTCATTACCCCTATCTAAAGAAGAGAAAATAAAAGTACTGACGAGTGATATAATTTGACAAAGGTCACACAGTGAGTGGATAAGACATGATTCAGTATGTGCTCTTCTTTTTACCACCAACTAGTAGGTGCAAATCGTATTTGAAAAAAGAAAGTCTCTGCACAGTAACGAAACAAGATCAACATATGTCTAAAGAAAGGCAGATTCATCAGTTTTGAAAATTATTGTCCCCCATTTATTGAGTACTCTTTATGTACCTGGCAATGGGTACTTTACCTGTGTTTTTTCTAATCTTTCTACAGCCCCAAGATAGGCATTACCATATGTACTTTAAAGATGTGAAAACTGAGGCTCAAGGCTCAGTGGTCTTCTAAAGATCATCTAAGACAAAGGGCAGAGCCAAGTTTCAAAACCAGGTCTCCTACATCTAAAACTCAGATTCTAACCACTGTGCCAACTTACTCTTGACACCCTCAATGAAAAACAAAACAAAACAAATATCAGGGGAGCTGAATTAGACAAGCAGCGTCTCTCTGGAAGGGTGGACTGAGGAAGGCTGAGCTAATGATGTCAGGGTGGGGTTTGTTCCGAAGACAGTGACATGGCAGAGCTCTTCTCACAAACAAAAATACAAGGCCCTCAGCTGAGCATCTCAGTAAATGCTTAACTGCTGATGAATTACATGAATTTTTCTTTTAGGAAAGGATAGAAGTAAAAAGAAAATAGAAATGAAGAGCTTAAAGAAGGCCAGAAAGCCCATTAGCACTTTTGACAGATCCAAAGATAACTCTGAAGCCACCAAAACGTGGCCTCAAGAGTCTGCCAAGAAGCTTCACGCTGGGTAGAAATATGTTACACAGCTTGCCGTCCAAATAGGGAGACACAGCGTCAGAGACAAATCCTGTGCCTTATTTTGGTGAAAGGAAAAAAAAAAATCACAAGGGTACTTTTGTGGATGGGGAAGGGAAATGTTTCTGTAACAGAAACACCACTTGACTGAGGCAGGCCCCCACCCCCAGTCAGACCCTGGGGGACTCAGGTGCTTGTTCCAAAGACTTTACACAGGTATGTTAAAAATATGTAACATTTAGCCAAATTCTCTCTAAACTGTCATGTACTTTTTTTGGTATTTCTCATCCCATCTGTGCTGATTACCAAGATATTTGTGTCTAAACAGAAGCTGTCTTTCTTATCTGCTTCCTCCCCTGCCTCTTTCCTTCTGGGATGCCACCCGCTGAGCAGGTGGGACTGCCAACGGCCCCAGCCCCTGGAACCTTGCTCAGCCATGGAGAGCATGTGGGGCAGAGGGAGGCCAGGGGCACCTGCAGCTCCACATAGCCAGGGCTCGCCAGAAAGCCCTTGGGGACAGGAATCCCCCTCCCACTGGCATTAAGCACCCAGCAGCTTGAGCAGCCCAAGTCCTAACTTTAGACCTCTCCTGCCTTTTCCTGCTCTCAGGCCTTTAGTTCTGCTCTTTCCTCTTCCTGGAATGCTCTTCTTCCCTGACGATGTTCATTTACTTGTCAAGACCCAGCCACAGGGCTGCCACCTCCTGGAAGGTTTCCTGGATTTCTCATTTGCTAAGCACTCTTTTGTGTTTCCATGGCAATTTTCCCTATCCTAAAATAACTCCATTTTAAATATTTTTCCCATTAGACTGACGCCCTTAGGATAAAATTACATATCATGTCATCCAGTAGTTTGATGACAGGATGAAGACAACTACTGCCCCTGTAGTGGTTGTGGCACCAGCAATTAGAGGAGCACAGCCTGGCAAAGGGACAGTGTGGGGCAGCAGGAAAGATACACATTTGACTTCAGAAAACCAAGCTCCAAGTTGAATGCGGTGATCTACTACTTAGTAATAGCCTAGGGACAAAGAAGTGACACTGGGGACTGTACAGATGGGTAAATACGTGGGGTGAAGGTACAGGGTAAGGGGTGGCTTTTCATGGTAGCTGTACCTACATTTATTAAAAATGTATGCAAATCAGAGGTTTGTTCTTTAGGGAACTGGTGGGGCAGAGCATTGAAGCCTGAAGTAGGTATTCATGTCATATGCAAGCACTCTGTTTCTCTGAGGGGTAAGGTCAGAGTGCAGGCAAGATAAAGCCCACAGTTCCTTGATCAAGACTGCAGCCAGAACACACTGAGCTCACATTTATAAAAAATACCAGTTCTGCCATGCTGTCAGCTTTGCCCTTCTGTAAACTAAGTTGTTGACGATCACTTCTATCCCCTATAACCAGGTAATAAACACACATATTCAATTTCTCTTATGTGCCTGCTGCAATCCTGGGAGGTGGTCCTGTAGAGATAAACTAACTGTGAATTCCCTTAGCAACATTAGATCCAGAAAATCCAGTATAAGTTATGAAAATCCCAGGGGTCAAAGGACTCCAAGAACGGCTGAGAAGGCTCATTCTGCTGGATGGACTGAAGGAAGGCACATTTGGTCTGGGCTTCCAAAGGGGGCTCATTTGGTGGGTAAGGTAAAAGCACATTCCAGGTGTATCAGTGGTGAGTGAAGCTACGAGCAGGTGCATAGAGGAAAGAGTGGACAGCATGGCAGGGGAAGTAGGGCAGGAGAGCTAGGTTGGATTCTATGGGAGCTGAAGGATCATGACATCACCCTATCTGTGTTTCACAAACATGTTGAGACCCTGTTGGAGGGTGGGGAGAGGAAGGCCAATAAGAATGGAGACAACCAATAGCTATTATCATATTCCTGGAAAGGTTAGGTCTCAATATATATACAAACAATTCAGAGCTGTAATACATATCTGTGAATCAGAGTCACAGGATTTTATAATGAATTAGACTTGGGGAGGGGGAGAAAAACAACTGCAGTGAGCACCATACTTTAAGTTACAGTGCAGCACACTTGTCCTCTTGCCCAGTTCCTCAAAGAGAGGGCCCGTTCATGTAAGAAAGGATAAACCCTTTTTCTAAAGAGACATTAATCTTGTCATACCTGGCCACTTAGTCCCTGGTCTAGTGCCCTGGACCATAATTCCACTATGGCTAAGCCAAAGTAACTATCCTCTCTATTCCCTGCCAAGTGCTCCTTAAATAATGAATCTGCTTGGAAAGGAAATCTTTGCTCAGAGGACAGCTTCCCAGTTTCTATGCTCAGGAGGTCCTTGGTTTTCTTAGTGCCAATATATTTTTGGACTTAATGAATATTCCTCTTCTACGCATGGAGTTCAAGTATTATTTCAGTTAAATGCAGAGAATTTTGCTGTCTGCCTGGCCTTTATTATGCTGGGTTGAACAGCAGGGATAGGAAGCTGTCCACTACTACTACCCTGTCCAGACAGGACTTTAGCTCTAAGGAAGACTCGAGCCTGGAAGGTAAGGTTCAGAAGAGGCACAAGCTGCAAAGCTCCATAGACTCCAGGCTTCCACTGCTATCTTTACAAAGAACTCTCCATGAAGATCTTTTCTAGCACTAACCCTCCATGGCTCTCAATTCAAACAAAGAGAACCGGAATGGTTCCCACAAAACCCAGTCTCCTGGGAGAGGCCTCATAATGCTGCTCCCTTGTAGCTGCCCCTGCTGGCTCCTGTGCCATCCAGGTGGCTGGGGAACTCAGGCACACTGTGATTCATGCCTGAGGTTATGAAGCAAGTTGGAGAGAGAGTGACAGCAGTTGGAATGGGTTGGGGATGGGAGGGGATATAGTGCGGCTTAGAGAGAAAGCGTCTTAGGTTCAGTACCTTAGGGAAATGAGATAATCCTCAAACCAAAGAAGCAACTCTAAGCTGGGTACTCCTTAGAGCCTTCAAAGCAGATGCTAGTCTGCCCCACTGTCTGTCATTTTCTTAGTCTTTGTGACTCTCTGCTTTATCTATGTGCTGCCCTGGGTCTGAAGGATGCTGCTGAGCCCAGAAGCTTGTTTTCTGCAATGGAAGTTGGATTTTGAAATAACTCTTGTTCATTCATTCATATACGTCCATTTGGGGTGTGTGTGTGTGTGTGTGTGTGTGTGTGTGTGTGTGTATGTGTGTGTGCACGCGCTTTGAAAGAGCTAAGGTCTCACTATATTGCCTAGGCTGGTTTTGACCTCCTGGGATTAATCAGTCTTACCTCAGGCTCCCTAGCACTTGCTTTCATAATGTAAAAATTTTAAAACCTCAACCACTGTACTTACTAAAGAAAAATTTAGGTTACCTTAGTGGTATGGATTCTTAAAGTGAATTATAAATCTGAGTTCTAAAATAATTTGCCTGAGAATCCCACAAATTCATACAAGCAATCAAATCAGAGAAGTATATTACAGGAAAGAAAGCAGAGTTACCCTAGGTCAGCTTTTATCCCTCCATGTGAATGTAAAGACCCTTAGAATAAACAATTACCTGACAACTCTTAAGAGCAACAATGGCCCCCTCTATAATCTCAGTACTTGATAATAGCTCTTCTACTATCATCTCAACTTTGTTTATTTTTTAAAGTCAAGATGACTTCATAAATCTTTTCTATATCATGGTGCATCTTTCGACAACACGGAGCCTGGGCACTGTCATATGTAACTGTCCATTCTAAAGGCTTTCTTTGCACCATTAACCACTTGGTATGACAGTAACCAGATAATTAAGACAGGTTTGTTTAATATTCTGAATGAAGGCTCATGATTATTCATTAATCAAAAGTAAACTTCAAAATCTGGCCACTAAAATAAAAGCCCTTATATAATCCGTTTATAATGTAATTATTGCTATGTATTTGTTCATGATCTGTGACTTTTTAAATGTTTAACTGTTTAAACTGTTTAAAATGTATAAAGATTTATGCTCATTTAATTATTGACTACATAAAATTCGCTCCTACACATGTTATCTTGATGGAGAAAAACCCTGATGAGCAATTACACAGTGATGTTTTTCAATGGAAAGGAAGAAGATACTTTTACAACGAAATTGTAGAAATAATGAGAATTAACTTCAACAGGGATCTGAAAGTGGAAAGAATTAATTTTCCACATTTGCTTTTCATTAATGTCTTATAGGCAAGCTGGCCAAAAAGCTAACTGGAAAGAACTGTTCTTTTTTCCTGTCTTGGCTGCTTCACTGATTCAGTCCGTTATTAACTTTATATAGTTTTATACTGGACAACTACAAAGTTCTAGGTACAATGCCGCTCATAGGAATGTGGAGATTAAAGAAGTACTGATTTCTGCTCTTATGGAAGGAGCACTGACATTAATCAAATATTCACACAGTTAATTGATGTCTTATACTTATGATGAATAATTTCTTCAGTGGGTACAGGGTATCATGGAGCTAGAGCACTAGACCCACTGTGTCGCCATGCTTGGGTCAGATGGACTCAGTTATGTGTCCTGCTTTTAACCTTTAGTGGTTGGCCAAATGACTTCATGAGCTTTCTTTGGCCAAATGACTTCATGAGCTTTCTGCCCTTTTAGAACAGGGCTAACAACCATAAGACTGGTAAAGTTTCATGAAATGACATGTAATGCCCAATAGGATCCGCAGTGGACATTCAATAGACACTACTTCCTTCCTTTCCCTTGCATTAAACCTTCTCTGATACTGTTAGGAAGAAAATGATTATATGGTGACAGAATGTTAATTTTCATATTTTAAAATCAATTTATCCTTTCCATTGCTTATTCCTCTAAGTTTAGTGTGTCACTTAGAGGAGACAATCACTACTTGTTTACACTGGAGCCCTGAGTGCCATCTGTAGCACCAGTTCCAGGGTTCAGAAATTCCAGTCTAATAAGGCCCGTGAAGATCCTCTGTAGCTCCATGAAACATACACCCCATGAAAGAGAAGGCTCTGATCTTTCCAGCCAGCAATGTCTGAAAATGCCTGGAAAAGGCAAGCCCAAGGAACCATGCTACCAAGCCCTCAACCACATTCAGACCCCCAGAAAGGTCAGGATTAGAATTTCCTGAAAGCTGAGGAAAGGAGAAAAAGAAATGTTCACTGAAAGGTAGCAACTCTGTGGCACCAGATGACATCCTTGGAACTTTACGTTTAATATTTCATTGGCCCCTCATATTTTTCTTTACAAGATAAGGACACTGGGGCTCCAGAGGGTAATAGGTAGCCCAAGGCCCCAGACCGGGGAAGCCCCATGTCTGGCTGTCTCCAAAACTCATGTTCTTTTCCACGACAGCAGACTATATTGTATTAACAACCCCATGGTTATTGCTTGTTTCAATTTGCAATGCAGCAATTTAGTCATTTTAAATTAATCCTTGAAAAATCACCAAGAGATTAAAATGCAAATTTCAACACGGCTACAGCTCAATAGTGATTCTATGTCAAAAATCACACAAATTGGTCTTATAAAAGTTCAGAGTCTCTCAAAGGGAAAGCTTTTCTGCTTCATTTTGTATTTTAGGTACAGAAAAGAAAATGATTTCTTTTTCTTTTTTTCCTTCTGAATATCACAAGTCAACTCCAGGGTGGTTGGAGGGTATAATTGAACCAAAAACCTTCCAAACTTGGGTTGCTACACCCCACTGACGAGCTGACCTTGGCCTGGCCAGCTTGGGTCTGTGTGTATAATATGGGGCTCACGTCTACCTCTCACAGAGTAGCTGTAGGGATTAAAATGGAATGGTGCATGTTAGGAGTCTGGCAGATTGGTATTATTATTCTGCATAGAAACAAGGCCAGACTTTTACTGGTTTGCAAAGAAGGATTTAGGGGACAATGGGTCATCACAGGGAATTGGTTTGCTAATGGCAAAACCGGCAGAGGGAATATAAGTTTTTTAAATAGAAGGGGTAGGGAAGGTAACATACAGCACAAATAGAGACTGGAGGTGGAGCTATGAAGGAGATTTTTTAAAAGGATCTAATCTCAATAATTGTGTTTTAAAAATTAAGAAATTATCTTAAATAGCTTACAAGTCCTTTCCAGTCCTTAAAAATAAAAAGGTGAATGTAATCTAGGCTGTAATTTTTAATATAACATTTATCGCAGAACATAAGAAACAATATAAATGTTGATTAGCAGGAAAAGCATAGTTAAAAAGAAAAAAATATGGTATTTCCCTCTCCTAAAACCAACTTACCTGAGGAAAAAACAAAAACAGAATTTTAAAAGGCATAATCCCAAAGAACAGGAGAAGAGACAATACTGGAAGAGAGATGTCAAATTTTTAGATGCCAAAAAAATATATTATTAAAGAAATGGTTCTTGACCCAGGACCATTTATTTCCCAGGGGACATGTGGCAATGCCTTGGAGACACTGTGGTTGTCACAGGTGGGGAGGGTTGTGCTACTATCATACAGTGAGTGAGCAGAGCCCAGGAAGACTACTAAACACCCCACAACATGGAAGACAGCCACGTGCAACAAATCACCTGACCCAAAGGGAAAGCAGAGTGCCCATTGAGGATGAAAAGAGTAGCTAGATGCCAAGGCTGAGGTGGGCAAATGGGAAAGTAAGCATGAAGCCCAGCGCACACTGCAAAATCCCCAGAAGGCTCAAGAAATACTCAGAACCTCTGAGGACCAGGGGAAGAATGCAAAGGAAAATAGGAGGAATTCAATCCCAAGGTTCTCCTCTCTGCTCACTCAGCCATCTTTCTATACCTTTCCAAAGGAGTGTTTATGTCTGCAGGAACTGACCCAGAAAGGCCTGGGGATGCCAGGTACAATGAGGATGAGCATTAAACATTACATCAACAATGGAGGACTAGCCGGGCATATACCTATACTATAATCCCAGCACTCTGGGAGGCTGAGGCAGGAAGATGCCAAATTTAAGCCCATATGGGCAATTTAGTGAGATGTTTCAAAATTCTTAAAAATGGGGGAGGAGGCTGAGGTTGTAACTCAGTATAAAGGCCCTGGGTTCAATTCCTAGTACTATAAAAATAAACTGATTAAATAAAGGTAACTACACACAATGTTGAGACCTCATAACCTGCTTCCCATTCAGCTTCCTGAATGCTGGTAGTAAAGCATCCGTTGCCGAGGCAAGAGGATACTGGCCAGTCAAAAAGCAAATATTCTGATATTGTTATCTGGGAGGGCTCTACTTCTGAAATTGCCATACCAGTTCCAAATTTCAGAAATTCAGATACTAGCAGGTTGTGGTGGTGCATCCCTGTAAACCAGCTATTTAGAAGGCTGAGGTAGCAGGATAGCAAGTGAGAGGCCAGTGTGGGTGACTTAGCAAGACCTTGTCTCAAAGTAAAGCATAAAAAGGGAAGGAGGTTTGATTCTGTAGTAAGTTGCTTGGTGCAGCATGAATGAAATCCTGGGGTGAATTTCCAGCACAATCAAAAAAAGTGGCGGGGGAGGGGGAATTTTAATCCATCTTCTATAACAAAGACCACCAGGTCCCAAGTTGCACTCAAGAGTACAGAGTTTCTGGTCAGGTATTTAGTTCCTCACACATTTTTGGTGGGAGTGGAGGTAGTAAAGATGGTACACTGCTCAGCCTCATGGAGAAGCTTGCATTGGCTTTCCTGATGGGAACTCAGCTTTCCTCATTGCTGAAGGAGCTCAGGACCTCACTGCTGCTGAGGATAGCTGTGGTACTTCCGGGGGAGCTCTGGTGCTTTCCCTGAACATTGCTTCCTAGCTCCAGTTCAGATCCCTCAGCCTGCTAGCACAGATCTTTAACTGTGCTGGCATAGACTTTCTAGCTTCCACCACTGACCTTTGGACCTTTCCAGCACAGATCTGTGAAGCGGACCTGCATGAGACTTTGTTTTGGGCTCTATCAAGACCTTTCAGGGGGACTCATGAAGGATATTAGGATCTAGGATCTCAGCTGGGCTCTTTAGTGTTTATATGTATAGACAGATTTCCTGCATTTCTTATATATGATTCTTGAGTGATTCATTATAAAATATTATTATAAAATGTGTCCTGTATTAAATTGTTTCTCTTGCAAAAACCCCAAAGCACAACATTAACCACAATGGGAAACTCAAAAGAATGGAAAAATTTGTTGAAGATAGTATAGAGGATTAGAGATGTGGAAAATGAAAGAACAAACAAAATTATAGGATCAATATAGGAGGTACATATCAAACCAAAGAAAAGAAAAAGAAAATTTTTTTCAAAGAAATAATATATAAAAATTCCTAAACTCTAAAGAACGCCAGTTTTCAGATTGAATAGAATCAGCAAGGGCTCATTAGAATGGATGAAAATGAAAATGGACCCATTAAGGTATGTTACTGCACAATTTTCAGACACTAAAAGACAATGAATCATAAAAAAAAAGTAGTGACTTAATGACGAAGACCTCTAAATTGCATCGTAAAGCTAGAAGTCAGTGAACACCACCTTCAGAATTCAGAAGGGAGAGAGATTTCTAATCTAGAATTCCATACTGAACCAAAGTACCACAAGTAGGATAAATCATTCCCAGCTATTCCAGCCTCTAGAAATGTTGCCTCCAACCAAACAGTTTCTCTGGAAATTAATGAGGAATGTTTCACCAAACTAAGGAAATAAAATCAAGGAGAAGCAAGATGCCAAATTCAAGAAGCCTTATAGGACAAAAGATTATACAAGAAAGGAAATGTGGTCATAATTTTACCTATTTCTGTCTGTTCTTTAAAATGTAAATATAAATTCCTGACTCAATGTAAAATGTTTCTGAAGATAGAGGAAGAATGGGAAAGGAAAAACAAGCAAATTAAAAACATTTTGTGTGCGTGTTTCTATGGAAGGAAATCAGAGGTGTTAAAAGATTTTAACTTGTATATTTCATAAGAAAATCAACAGATATCAAGCAGGAAAAAATTAAGAACAGCAATCACAACATGGTAAAATATGAGGGAAAATACTAAAAACTGTTAGAAGTAACTACGAGAAGTTATGGGAAGTGAGAAGAACTGTATAGAGGAGGTGGAACTTGCTGGTTTTCATCAAATACTGTGTAGTACTACATGACTTCCAAAGTCATTAATATATATTACTTTAATAAGGCTACACATACCTTTAAATAAAAATGTCATTAGTGATGGGACTGCAGCTCAGTGGTAGTGTTGCCCAGCATGTGTGAAGCCCTAGGCTTGATACTGAACTACACTAAAATGAAAAAACACAATGTAAATAAGGTGAAATGCGCAGTTTGCTGGGCAGGCCCTGCCCCTGGGGCGCACCGAGACAGCAATTGAGACTGGGTGTGGTGGTGCAGGCCTGTAATCCCAGAGCTTGGGAAGCTGAAAGCAGGAGGATCACTACAAGTCTGATCTACATAGTGAGACCCTGCAGACCCTGCCTTAAATACAGGAAAAAAAAAGTGAAATAAAATAGACATGAAGTTTTTAGAATACTAACCCAAAAAGTGCTAAACAATATAGTTTATAACGCAAATAGTATAAATTCATACAGAAAGGTCTGGAGGGAGGCTTGTCACACTCCACAGGGAAAATGTGATCAGAGGGATGTGACACTAGGCAGCCTGTTTCTCCCTCTGCCTCCGTTATTAATTTCACCCAATAAAGGTTTTTGTGAGGAATTTTTAATTCCAGATATATATATTCATTGTTGTGAGAAAAACCAGATGAATGTACTTGATATGACTCCCATTTGCATGTTTTAAAAAAATATGTACCTCCTAAACTTTAAAGAAAATCAAAAGAACCTTTTGGTCTCAAACAAAATATTACCCAAATGCCAACACAAGCAGTGGAAATTCACCTGCTCTAAATAAAACAGAGCGAAGTCTCAGCTTCTATCTTCCTCAGGCCTCCTGAGGGCCCCAAAGTATCTTCAGGGCTGCTGACAGCAATTTGGAAACTACTCATAAAAACAAAGTAAAGTAAAGCTCAGACCATGACCTTCTCTCAAGTGGGGATTCTGAGTGCTTTCTCCGTTTTTTTGTATCATCAGTCACACAAACACACACACACACTTTTCTATGAACTGTATAAATTCATTTAAGTAATAATTAAGTTTCCTAGACATGCCTATCTACTCATCAAACCCTGCTATGTCTATGGGGGAAGGGTGGAAATGGCAACAGAATTTTACTTATCTTTCTAAATTATTATTGCCTATTCTTATCTGTATCTTAGGTTGACTTCAGTCATACATATATATTTTCCTAGAAAGCTTCATCTTTTCACAATTTCAAGTTTATTAGATAAGTTTAAGACAATTTTATTCTTTCAAAAATAGTTTTTAAATGTTTTTTCAATTTTACTTTGACAATATTCACTAATAAGGTAACTTACAATTTCTTTTTCTAGCTTTGGATTTGTTGTTGCTATTCTTTTCCTAGCTTCTTTCGGTAGGTTTGCTTGGTGTTATTGGAGATTAAAATTGAATCCAGTGCCTTTGCACTGACCTATATCCTTAGCCCTTTTTTGATGTTTTAGACAACATCTTGCTAAATTGTCTAAGCTCGCCTTGCCTTGTCATCCTCCTGCCTCAGCTTCTCAGATGGCTGTGATTACAGCTGTGTGCCACCACATATGGCTCTTTTTCTAGCTTCTTAAATTAAAACTCAAGTTCATTACTTTTACAAAAGCATTCAAAAAGCTGGGCATGGTGGCACATGCCTGTCATCCTAGCACTCTAGGAAGCTGAAGCAGAAAAACTGTAAGGTTGAGCCCAGCCTGGGCAACTTAGCAAGGCTCTGTCTCGATCAATCAATATAATAAAATGAAATAAAAGAAAATAAAAACTAAAAAGGGGCTGAGGATAGCTCAGTGTGAAGATGCTGGGTTCAATCCCAATAATGGGAGGGGAGAAAAGGTGATTAAAAGGTATTAATTGATGATTTTGGCCACATTCCCTTGTGTATTTGTTCTTCAGTGTTCTTGTTATTAATTTCTAATCAATATCCAATTTTAATATCTTGCTGCCTATGATCCAGTTGCCATTTTGAGTAGTTCTGTTTGGT
>NDGM010952505.1:0-10645 GCA_002564305.1 Octomys mimax | reverse complement strand
TTTATTTTCTCAGTGCAAGATCTCTACAAACAAAACTAAAAAACACTACTGAAATGAATTAAAGAAGACATAAGTGAAGAGATAAATCTTGTTCATTAATTTAAAAATTCATTATTTTGAAAATGTCAATTCTACTCAAATATATCTCCAGATTTAGTGCAATTCCATCAAATTCTTGTGTTTATGTTGACAAACCAATTCCCAAATGCACAGGAGCTGGAAGAGTCAGGATGATCTTAAAGAGGAAATAGTTGGGATCCACAAGGCAGGCGAGATAGCTCAGTGGACTAAGCACCTGCTTTGACAAGCTCAGGGACCAGGATTCAATCACTCGTCCACATGTTGTGCCTGTGCCCTGCCCCAGGGGCACACTGAGCCTTCAAAAGAGTCTGAGCATGGTGGCACATGTCTGTAATCCCAGTGCTGGAGAAGCTGAAAGCAAGAGGATCAACATGAGTCTGATCTGTGTAGTGAGACCCTATTCCAAATACATAAATGAAAAAAAAGTTGGGATCCACTTTCAACACATATGACTCTGTAACAATCAAGTCAAGGTGGCATTTATAATGATGGATAAATGGACCAGTGACAGAGAGCATGAAACACAGAGATAGACACATGCCTTGTGAAAGTTGTGTACTTTCAAAATGGGTGTGGTGGGCTCAAAAGCATGTTGATGAAGCAACTGGATAGCCATATAGAAGAAGAACATGTTAACTTTTCTACTTATTTCAAGCTGTGTCCAATTATTTTAAGATTCATTGTAGCTATAAATGGGAACAATAAAACAATAAAGTTGAAAAAAGAAAACATTTCATTACCTTGAGAAAAAAAAAGTTTCTTAATGCAAAAAGCAATAAGAGAAAAGAAAAACAACTTGACAAGTTAGATTTATTTGTATTAGAAATTTTTTTCATAAAAATAATCACCATTAACTGGATGTTTTAGTTATCTTTCTTATTGCTGAGGCAAAATACTTAACAACCAAAAATAAGGGAGGAAGAGTTTATTTAGCTTATAGTTTGTAAAGGTTGCATTTCATGACCAGCTGGCTCTAAGTCAAGGGGGCATGACAGGGGGCAACATAGAGGAGAAACAGTTCATGGCGGGTAGAAGGGAGCAAAGCAGCAAACCAAAGAAGCAGCAGCATGCTGCAAGCAATTGTCTTTCCATCCCTTGTATCCTACCCAGCCTACCCACCCTTGGGCAGGTAGTGGTCACGCCGGGTGGTCCAGCCTGAATCCTAGTGTCACAGCATGAATCAATCCCGGCATCACATTCTTGATCCCAGCATCACACACCTGACATCCAGTCACCTCAAAACAGATCACCCACCTATGACCACATGAGGCTTTGGGGGAATATCTAGATACAAGCTGTAACAGTTGGTTAAAATTTTCAAACGATAAATCCAAAAATAGGTGCATATCTAGGATATATAAAGAATTTTTACAAATCAACAATGAAAATCTAGCTTTTTTTTAATTGGGCAAAAGTTTGATCAGGAAAATCATAAAAGAGAACATTCCACCAGTCAACAGGGTATTGGTATGATCTAAAATGTTTAAGATTTTGTAAAAGCATTACTGTTAAAGACACATTACTATAAATACCATCAGCCTTGCCACTTCTGAAGCAGTTACAGCAGTCTTCTTTCAAGAGTGTCTTTAGTTGTACTATATCCTGAATCAGTTCAAACTGTTTACCTGTTATGGTCATTCTTAATTTGGGGAAGTGCTGGAATTTGCAGTGTCAGATCTTCTGATAAGGTGGATGAGGACACACTGTAATCATTTATGAGCCTGCCTTTCTGTTGGATGGCACTCAGCAATGACATTCACTAAGATTTTGATCATGTCTCTTAAAGACATGAAAGAGGACCTCAGTAGTAAAAGTGTGTTCAAAGAGAAAGGCAGTTGTTCGAGGGCCACTAAAAGCAGTGTGTCTCTTACTATATGTTTTTTTTTTAATTTAAACACCATTTGATCACCTCTTGTAAAAGGTTTTCAATGTAATTGTTTATCAAAAAATTATTAAAACCACAACTAAATGCTTTTACCTGCCCACAAAAATGATGGAAGCTTAAAAGTCAAGAATTTGACGGCATAGGAAATTAGAATGTTCAAAGGAGGTATTTTGCAGTATCTGTTAAAACTATTCATATTGTGTAGCCCTCCTAATCCACGAGCTCTACATAAGCAAATTCAAATATCGCAATTTTTGAAATTGAACATGTATAAACTTTTTTCTTTCACTATTCCCTAAATAATCAAGTACTTACATTGCATTTACATAGCATTTACACTATATTAAGCATTATAAGTAATCTAAGATTATCTAAAGTACATGGAGGATTGCATAAGTTACTATACACAAATACTATGCCATTTATATAAGACACTTGAGCACCCCAGGTTTTGGATAGTGATGGAAACCCTTGGACTCCTCCTGTGGATATTGAGGAATGACTACATTTTACAGCCAGGGAATATTTCTCCTACAGAACATACCCAAGGAAAAGAAGTATACATATTTCTTAAAAGATGTATACAGGCATGCTCATAGCAACTTTGTTCATAACAGTAAAAAATTTCAAGCAATCCAAATGTCCAAAAACGGCAAATTGTGGGATATTTAAATGACAGCACATCATAGCATAGTTATAGCATAGATAAATAGAATAGATAAAACCATCATCATACAAAGGAATGTGTCTGAATTCCAATATAGAATAAAGGATTCTGTAAATCTGAAGCTCTAGAACAGGAGAGACTGACCTTCAGAAGCTGAAGTCATCATAGTGGTTGAAAACAGCTGTGTCCTCCTCAACATTCCTGGAGACTCTTAACAAGGCCTTCCAGGGTGGTGAGAGTGTTGGTCATCTGCACGTGTGGAGGCCTTCTGAGCACACCAACTTCTCTGCTCAAGATCAGCGGACACTGTTGCACATATATTACACTCAACTAAAGATAAAGTGAGGAAACTGCAACCCTTATCAAAAAATATAATATGTGCATACCCACACAGGCGTTCACACACACAGGCATACACACCCACACACACACAACCTGAAACAACATACACTACAAACTAATGTTTGCTTGTCTGTAAGTGCTAGGCAAATGGGTGATCTTTCTTAAAAATATGTTTGTTTTCTTCTCTTCCATGAAGTTGTAAATTTCTTGTTGGATTTTTCATGGAAAAATCTTGAAGCTTCTAAAGGTCTACAGTGCCACTTGACTGAATCTGCACACTACACTTGGTCACACTTGGAGGAGAACATGATATCCAGGCTCAGGGCACCTTTCCATTCCTCCACGTGTGTAAGAAAATCTGTTCTTACACTGATACCAAAATGCTACTTTACACTGGAGCTCATTCTAAGAATCCCATGAGGCTGGCTGCTGTGGGGGGCCATGTGTCCAGCGTACAGTGTATGGGGTCGTGCATCCAGCTATCTGGTAGATGCAGAGGACCACAGTGGCTCTGTATCACCTGCACCCCAGCAGCCATCTCTTTTTTCCATTTGTACTCTAAATGCACATCCTTCTGAGTGATAGAGAAGCCACCACAGTGTGACCGCTGCCTCTGAGGTCATGTTGTTAAGCACAGTGTCAGTTTTACGGCAAAGAACAAAGAAAGCCCTTTTTATTGTCACCCCTGTTGGCAGCCTCCTCATCACCCCTCCTTTTTACTGTCCACCCTGCTGGTTTATTCTCCACACAGGGGATGCTATCACACTGGTGAGTTATGTCCACTTCACACTTACTAGAGCAGATAATTCTTATATCTCATAATCTATTTATTTCATTTGGATCAGCGTGATTTTGTAGACGTAGCCTCAAAGCCATAAGCAATTATTTCCACATCTTTCCCTTTATGGCTTACCATTAAGGGACTCAAAACAATTCCTTGACCTGTGGAATTGGAAACAGTATTCTTGGGCTGGGAATTCACATGGGGGTGACTGATGGTTCACATCAGAAAGAGTGAGTTATCCCAAGGACTTCCAGTTCAGGTTATTGAATCATGCATTTTCCAAATCGTTTCAACAAGAAATCTTGCCCTATAATATGCATTTGAGTTTGGTGAAGGTCACAAACCCTAACAGTTTCACAGGGGTTGGTGAGCTGTATTTATCGACTTTCTATAAAGTACCAAAGAGCCAATGCATCAGTCCCTCTGATCTTATTACAAGCATCATATTTAGGGTCTATACTTTTGCTCAACAAAATCTAGTTGCAGAATCTCATAAATCTTTAAAGTCATACATTAAAACACTTTAAAAATATGATATTTATGGGGCTGTGGATTTCATTTTGAAACGCAAATCAATAAAAATGCAACACTACAGTGAGCTTTTACATAAGCCAAAAGGAGGGAGAAAGCAGCACATTCAAAGTTGAAATTTTAGCTTCATCACCACTTGCTAATTTTAGGTGAAATTAAGAAAGCAATAATTGTGATTCTGCCAGTAGCACTCACATCCTATCCATTCACTCCACATAGAGAGCTAAGAGAAATGCAAAACCAAAAACACAGACACTTCAAGATAGATGCATCATACTCTATCAAGTCTGTAGTTAATCACTGTTGCCCCGAAAGCTACTTCATTATAGTAACTGAGAAAAACAGAGCACAATTATGCAGTTTAAAAGGTTTCAATCAGAATGATGAATGGTGGTCTTTGGGTAGCTTATTAACAGGTTTAGAAATTTATTTGTTGTTGTTGTTTTTCTGAAGAGAGAAAAACCTGGAAGGTCAACTTACCTCTAGGTCTAGCTGAACAGAGCTGATGTGCCTCCCATTAAATTAGCTCTCACAATGTAATGGGAACTACCAAAATTGAGAGTAGAGGCCCCCTGGGGATGATCTAATCAGATTCCTCCTTTCATAAAAGAGGGAGTCAAATCCTGGGCTTTGCCGACCTGGTCACAGGCAGTTTAGCGCCTGGCCAGGACCTCCCCGGGACACCTGCTGCTGTCCTAAAGAGATATTTTGCACCAGTTTATTGACATCATGGCCACATGCTGAACACAAATAAAAGTATGTGCAGACATAAAATACAAAAGAAACATGAAACGACAAAGCTTCCTTTTAAGCCAAAGGTGTGTTTATGTTTTCCATGGAGAATTTGAGAGCTCAGGAAAATGATGCCTTCAAAACTTAGAAAGCTGCTTTACTCCTCTTTTTTCTTCCCTTTCCTGGCATCTTTGAAGAAAAGATGACAGGGTAACATATTCACAGATTTTACTTTAAACACATCATGAGACCCTCATGAAAGGAACTGCTAAGTTTCCATTTAATAGATGTTTTGCTCTGTGCTGCAGGTGCGAGTCAATGACTGCCTGCAACTGAAATTGTCCTGTGCATGTGAATATTCAGCCTCATGAAGCACAAGGGGAAACATGGATTTCATTTGCAGTGGAATGTGTAAAGGAGGATTGGAGATTATCTGTGCTCATATTGAAGTTGACTACACACACATACACACACAAACATTTTTCTGGGGCTTCACTTTTTAAAGTGTTTTACTCAATAAGTACTCAGTACTCTGTAAGGATCAGGTTCTGCATTGGTTTCCCATTGCATCCATGACACGATCACAAGGTCTACAGTTTAAAAATATTATTGTCTTTCAGTTTGGGAACTTGAAACTATAAATCAAGGTGCAGGCAGGGCTGGTTCCTCTCTATTTCTCTCTCAAAGAGAAAACTGTAATAATATTGGGCCCACACAGATGACAGAATGATCTCTTCCTCTGGTGATGCATAATCTCACCAATCATCAAAACCAAATCACCAAAGTCCCTTTTACCAGGACTGGTCAAATGTTCACAGTTCAGGAGTTAGGACATACACGCCTCTAGGAAACTGTCACCCTGTCCAACACAGGTATAGGGCTTAGTCCTGGGAATCACAAGCTAAAATCAGGTTCTAGTCTTTCTAGAAAGTTAGCAACATCCAGGGCAGAAAGGTAAACAATATGTGCATTCAGGAAGAAAGGGAGGCTCTCTGCAAGTGGGACCAGATGGTTAAAATAGACCACGTTCTGATGAGGTGTTTTCCACCAACACAACCCTCACTCATAATAGCACAGTATGTTGAGCCTAGCCAGGCTTGCTTCTCCTCTTTTTTGAAAGATTTAATGTACTAGATTAAATGGAACACAACCAAATCAAGACATACGGACTCCTTTTGTTTACCCTTGTTAGGAATCTGTAACCAACCTCCAAGGGCACTGTGCTATCTATGCATAATTTCTGGGCCAGAACTCCAAGCCATCATTTGTATGTATCTGCAAATGTAAAAAGTGAAATTTAATAGGGATTTAGTAGGTCTAGAAATCAGGGTAACGTGTTTTCATTTCCAAAATAGTATCACTTTGACTGTCACAGTTAACAGTGGTAGTTCTGAACAGATGCAAATCCAGTCCAGATACTTCCCAGCAGTGGACCTCTCAAGACATAAGAAATATATTTGGCCAGCCAGATAGCTCAGTGGACTAAAGTGCCTGTTCAGGCAGATGCAAGGATTAGGGTTCGATCCCAGCATGCTGTGCTGGCCCCACCCCAAAGGCACGCTGAGCTTGCAATGGAGACTAGGAGTGGTGGCACACACCTGTAATCCCAGCCCTCAGGGGGAGAAAACAGGAGGATCACTACAAGTCAGATCTGTGTAGTGAGACCCTATAGACCCCATAGGCTCTGTACTAAATATGTAAAAAAGAAATATATTGATGTAACCAAGTTCAGAATCAATTACCCAGGTTATAGGCAATTATACAATAGTATCCATAGGAAATTAAGTTTGACACATAAGAAAACAAAGTAGATATTTAAGTGAGCTGCTGGATACAAGACCAAATGTGAGAACCTTCAGGTTATAAGGAAAAGCCCACAATCACTCTCAGGAGCAACTCAGATTAGGGGAGAAACCACAAAGCCCATGTTAAGATTCTGAAACTCCTGAGTAGCCACATGTACATCAAAGCATAGGCACCTCTTCCTTCCACCCCTTACCCCAGGTATAACATTCACATTTCTGAGCACTCTCTGGCTGGCACTCTGCTGTGTGCCTGGAACAGCTCATCTTCATGGACTCCAAATGGTAGCAGACACAGGGCAACAGCCACCGTCTGCAGATGTTGCTTCCAAACCAGTGTCCTTCACGAAGGACTTGTTCAGGTTGGCATCAGATGCCACTGATGGACTCTGTGGGAAAATTCCTCCCACAAGTCACAAAAATCAGAAGCACAAACTGTTGTGAAGAGTTGTCACATGGCTGAACTCCACGTGGGCATCCACAGAGACGTAAAATTGAAGCATCCTATTTTGGAATTTCAGCAAAAGCCTGCTGCGTTACTTTACATACATAGTAGTCAATTTACTGAGGTTTGAAAGCTCTTTGCTTAGAGACCGAGGGGCTCACTAAAGTGCACAAACTGAGACATGTTGCAAGGAAATACCCAGCCGAGCAGGGAGCCCACGCTTTTTGTTTCTTTTCATTAAGTAAAGTAAACTGCAGTTCAGAATTCGTTTCAGAAAGTGATTTTTGTAAAACTATTATTCTTGTTCCAAATTCACAAGTTCAGAAGATACTCTTGTGGCTTGTGTCTAGTCGTTCCCCCAAAGCCTCACGCAGTCATGGGGTGGCTTCTGGAGTTCGTGATTGATTCCTGATCCAATACTGGGATTTTGAGTGTGAGTGCCCCAGGGGCAGACGCTCTGCATTACAATATAAGCAGGCCGGAGAAGCTTCCTAGCTGCCTGAACTGCTGCCACTCCCTTTGCTCTCTTGCTCTTTGCCTGCCGCTGCCGCAAAAACACTGCTCTCTGCCATGTGCCATTCTGCCTTAGAGCCAGCTGGGTATGGACTGAAACCTCCACTATGAGCTTTCAGGAAGCAAACCTTTCCTTCCTTCATTTTGAGTGCCAGGTATTTTTCCCCAGCAATAAGAGAAGAGTAACTGAGACAGCTACCTTGAAATGTCTCTCCTTTAAATACTATCACCAAGAGAGGAGTGAGAGAAAAATTCATCCCTGTTCAAAACTAAATTTGCAAGGCATAAATAAAGGCAATATTTAAGAAATCCTTAGGGGCCAGGAGAAAATGCTACAGGCCAGCCCCCCATACATCTAGGAAGGCCACATGGGAGCCACTTCACCCAAGTTCCAGGGGAAATAAGTTCACACAGGAGCTCATGAAGGAGTGAAACCTAGACTGTTCATAGCAGAAGTGATCACTGCCTGTCAGTACTCTGCTGGGCAATACCAAGCGGTCACTGGGGAGTGGCAGTAATAATGACCCATGCTCCAGTGATTTTTAGTTTCTGAGAAACACTTTCACCATTGCCCACTCACCTGGTAAAACAGGCAGGACCTATACCAACCAAAGGCCCACATGAAGGAAGCTGAGCCTGAAGAACACCTCTGCTTGCAGTTGGAGAAGGCAGCGGCAGTCACCCCGAGAACTCTAAGCTCCAAGCCTAGATTGTTATACCTGTCCACCATTTTTCTGATGGAGAAATAGGAAAACACCAGGACAGTAGTGTGTGGTAGTCATTTGAGCCCCTGTTTAATGTGTTCACGTGACCTATCTTTCAACTTAAGATATTTAAACAAGACTCATCCTACAAACAAAGGCATGAAGTGCTAGCCACATTTAGTAAAGCTAGCAGAAAACCAGTGATCCCCTGAGCTCTTGCCTCACAGGCTAACCCCCTTTCCAGGATGCTCTCATAAAATAGTCTATTTGGTGCAACTTTATCATTCAGTCTAATTTGTATGTGCCTGCAGAAATCCAAGACAAACAGCAGAAACTCACAAAGGTACAGAGATGAATTGGAAAGAGCAGGAAGAATAGGACCTCTCAGGCCTTTGTGGGAGATGCACTCAGACTTAGGGAGCTTCTGGATTACTGGGTCCTGTGGCCAGGCCTCCTCACCTACCTCCCACTCACACACTCAGTCATTTACTCAAGGCTAATGCAGAAGCCTGGGCTCAGAGAAATGCCAGACCCACACTTCTCCCAGGATGATTGAGCATCTCCTGACTCTCTCCACCCATAGAGGGTCAACACTGCTTGAAGATCTGTCCATGTCTGCGCACATCTCAGATACATTAATGATCCTCAGCTTCAAAGGAGGAGTGAGATGTGGTCTTTATTACCATTTATTACCATTTTCATGGTCTTTATTACCAGATCATTAAACTATTTGATGATATCCACACCCTAATTGTTCAATCATCTTTGAGGGCTGAGATCTAAGAGATGCTGGAGTAGGGCACCTGGTCAAGCCACCTGGCCACGTTTCCCATCGCCTTCTATATTACAAGTACTTTCGATTGACCCCGAGTCACCACCCTGCTATGCTCTGCAATGCAGTGATAATAGAGTGATAGCCAAAATCTACCCAGGGAAGTCATCCCTAAGAGCTGAGTTTTTAAAAACACTTTTAAACAACCAACTATTTCTAAGAGCAGTGATATTGCTGAGCCCTTCACCCAAGCATCTCTGATCCCCACAGTCAATAACTTGCCCTCTGCAAGGGGCCAATCCCATTAAGCCTAATTGCCTATCACAGAGGTGAGCATTCCAAGCTGAGAACAAATGAGTTGTGATTTAGCCTTGGGTTTTTTTCTCTTTTCTTTTCTGAATTTTGACCTCTCTTATTTAGAGCATTTAAGGAAATGCTTCTAAGTCGATGACCCAGCGAGCTTTCTGGGAAAGGGAAGGAAGGCAGTGAAGGCAGGTGCCTTTGGCAAATCTGTTGGAACATCGTCTGCTGCAAGTGAACAACAGCAGGTGCACAGTGAAAGGTGAGAAAGGCTGGGAGTGGGGAGATAACTCATTAGGCAGAAATGGCCATGCCCCTTAAGGATGCTAATAAGGAACTTTATTCTACATCTTCATCTTCTTGGTACACTCACATTACCATGCAGGAAAGACATGAGATTAGCTTTCTGGAGGTCTCTGCAGGAAAGGTGGATGTGTAGACATGCCCATTAGGGGACCAGACAGCATCCTTTGCCAGATGGACAGCCTTGGATGACAGCAGAGTGAGAGAGCAGAGGCAAGCCCTCCAGAATTAAGTGGCTGCATTTAGAAGGAAGAAAGAAACATTACTGTGAAAAGGGGTAGAAAAAAGTACACTAAAATAGTAAGATAACACCAAACACTTGTTGTGATGGCCCAAATCTACTCCAATGTGACAGTGTCAAATTGTGGTAGGGCATGGAAGAACAGAAGCACCTTTTAATTTCTAGGGGAAATGCAAAACCTTACAACTGCATGAAGATGGTCTGGTGGTTTCATACAAAACTGAAGAAGCTCTTACCTAGAATCCAGCAAGTATACTCTTGGTATTTACCCAAAAGAATTGAAAACGTGTATCCATGTAAAAACTCATGTAAAGGTTGATACCAGTTTAATACATAACTAGCAAAATGTGGAAACAATGAAAGTGACTTCAGAAGGAGAATGGATCAATATGATATATCCAGACAATAGAATACTATCCAGTGCTTTAAATGTATTATTAAGCAGTGAAAAGGAATTAATGAATTTTAAAAGTATACCACTGGAGTGTGCGGAGAGCTTCCTGCTAGCCTGCGCCGGCGGGAACCCGTTCCCTGCCAGGGCGT
>NDGM010952496.1:0-21147 GCA_002564305.1 Octomys mimax | reverse complement strand
CTCAGTAGAATAAGCGTTTCCCTGGCAAGCTCAAGGGCCTGAGTTCAATCCCCGGTTCTGCCAATTTAAAAAAAAAAAGAATGGAAACAAAACTTCCCGGTCCTAACTAAAGAGGAAGGAAAAAAAGGAAAGATTTTGAAGACCCTCTAGATGCAGAGGATGAGTGAGCATCCCATCCCAGGCTAGCTCCCACTTTCCTAGGGGATCCTCTTTTGGGGATGCTTGACCGAGTTAGACCTGACCAACTGAAAGAGACACCTGCCATGCTTGGACATCCACTCTATCCCCAGTATTGATATTCCTTTACATATCTTCATCACAATCCTACAAGGTAAGAATTATTTTCATTACAAATGAAGAAATGTAAGATGTTTAACATGCCCAAGATCATAAAACTGAGGCTAAATTTGACCCAGAATTATCTGCATTTCAAAAACTGTGCCTTACCACCCACTAGATCCTCTTAAGTTTGTTTGCTTTTGACTCAAGATTTCATGATTCTAAGCACACAAGCTAGTTCTTGTCTATTCAAAATTGAAATAGCACAAGACTGAGTAGAAATAATCTGACTTTATACCCAGTCAGATTATATACTCTCAGCACATTAAACATATTCATATAGAGAATAAGCAGTACCTATAAATAGCTTTCCAATAAAAGTGAGGCCATTTATTTCTGAGTAATAATACCCTGCTTGAAGCAGTGATATAAACCAGCAGGCTGAAGGCCAAACAACTTTAACCATCCCAGAGATTCAATAAGTTAAAATATATTTTGGAAGACAGCTTCAGGCTAGACCTGTTTTTTCTTTGGCAATTTTATGGAGCCACCTTATTCAGCACAAACACACTGGCTACAGGGTATGGATTTGTGCTTAAAGTGGCACCAATGAGTCACCCACCTAAGAGTCTGACCTGAACTTAAACTTGAGAATTCAAACTAGGTAATTTTTTTTGGTTGCTTTATTATTTGGAAATATTTGTCAACTAAAATCATACCAATACGTCTCTTCTTCCTCCTGAAATGCCCTTTTCCCTTCAACATACTTCATTTGGGAACGTTCTTTAGGAAAACCGGTCCTAACTAGAGGAAATTTTTGTCTTAACTACAGGGACATTTGGAAATATAGTATCAAGAGATATTTTTGACTGTCACAACTTAAAGAGAACATTACTAGGTAGAATTCAAGGATGTCAATGACATCCTATATGCAGAGACTAGTATCCACATCAAAAATTGTCCAAGGCAAAATATTAGTAGTTCTATAGTTGAGCAACCTGATATAGGACCCTCTTTGATTCTTAAACTAATTGTTTCATGACTTAGGTTTTCTTAACAAGTTAGATTTGTCTATTTTCTATTTGTGGGATTATTCACTGCTATGGGTTTGAGTGTGTCTGCCAGAAAGTATATGTTAGAAATGTAATCCCCTGTCTAGCAGTAGGAGGAGGTGGGGCTTACTGGAAGGGGCTCCTGTCATAAGATCTCCATGGTTATCAATAAATGGATTAATTTCAATCATAAGAAGACTCCAGAATGCAAGTTGGATCTCTCACTCCTATCTTTCCTTCCTGTGTTTTGCCCTTCTGTCATGGAATGACACAAGAAAGCCTTCCCCAGATGCCAGCCCCTTGAACTCAGACTTCCCAACCTCCAGAACTGTGAGACAATAAATTTGGGTTCATTTTACCTCGCATTATAGAAACACAAAATGGGACTAAGATGCACTGAATAACTTTCATTCCCATACAGTTGACAAGTCTAGGAGGATGAGGACAGCATATACTTTGTGCCTTGTTGTATTCCTAGCAGCTAGTACCATAGCTGACACATGGCAGGTGCTCAATAAAAAGAGCTCAGGAATGCACCAACACAGAATGAAAGGATGGCATGCAATCACTTGGTGGGTTATGCCTCTGAAGTTATCCACATCACCACTTCAGATGGAAGCACTGATGGAAAATATAAATTGAATGATTCATTGATTAATTAAAATGGACAGACCAGAAATCATTTTTCACTACAGTACTACCGACATATGTAGTGCTAAAATTAACCAAACTATATACCATGGTAGAAGTCTTCCAAGATGGCCCCCAAAGATGCTTCTGTCCTAGTACGCATGATCATATGTAGCCTCTTTTTACTTCCAAGGCTTGTTCATAGAGAAAATTGGAATTTCTCCCTTTCTTTTCTTGACTTGTGCACTGTTGGAAGTTATATGCCATATTACAAGGATCTGAGGTCTCCTGAGGAAATCCATGGGAAGAGACACTTGGCAGTGACCCCTCCATCTCCAGTCCAAGTTTCACGTGGCTCCTGCTCTTACTGAGACTTACACTGCAGCCTTGAGATACACCATGATCCAGAGCTACTTGCCACCCTTAGATTCTCGAGACTCACAAACTATTTAAGTCAATAAATATTTGTTGTCTTATGTGAGGAAAAAATTTATACAATATCCAGGTCTTGCCAAGTACCGAACCAAAGGTCACCATGGAGGTAAGTGAGTTGTAGAGTCAGGCTCAAGTTTGAAAATTTCTTTTAATTAGGTTTATCCCTACACTGTTATTGACCCTGAGCAAGATACTTATGTTTTCCCATTGCATTTATTTATTTATTTATTTGTTTATCCTGGGAATCAAACTCATGGCCACATACTCCCCAGGCACATGTAGGCATTACACCACTGAACTGTATCTCTGACCCCTCTCATTGCTTTTTGTTTGTTTGTTTGTTTGTTTGTTTTTTATACCTGGAACCAAACTCATGACCTAGCACTTGGCAGCCAGGCACTGTGATGCTGAGATAAATCCCCAGAAATCAAAGTAATACCTGCTTTTAAGGACCACAGTTATACCTAAATTGAACAATATATATTGGGAAGAATTATGGATAAATTAAAAGGTATTTGTAGGATTTTGAGGGGAGGAAACATGGAAATGGGTTAATATGAACTCTAAACTAAGAATTAAAAGGCAATTGTCTTCTTTTTTCATTGTGAGTTCTTGATGCCCTTGTCCCAGGGAGGAATTAAGAATTGGTTTCTCAGACCCATTAAGTACTCCTCACAGAAGGAAGGAGATTTTACTGCGGAAACCAGAGAGAGGCATGGCTTGACCCTGATGTAAGGTAGAAGCCCAGAAGGCTAGAGAAGAATTATCTGAGTTATAGTAGCACAGATACCCCCAGGTGCTACCATCTGAGTACCAGGCCTGGCAGCCTCAGAAATTGGATCCCTAGCAATGTCCTAGTTGTTGAGCGCTGTGATGTAGCGTGGATGTTTCCAGTACCATGAGCCTGGACAGCTCTATCTCAGAGGTAACCTAGAGGGACCACACACTACAGGCCTTTTTTTTGGTACAGGTTCTATAGGGTCTCACTACACAGATCTGACTCTTAGTTATCCTCATGTTTTCAGCCTCCCAATCACTGGAATTACAGGCATGTGCCACCACACCCAGTCTCAACTGCTATTTCAGCATGCCCCAGGGCATGCCAGATACTGGGGATTGAACCCCGGCCCCTGAATCTGCCTAAGTAGGTACTTTTAACTGCTGATCTATCTGGCCAGTCCCTACAGGCCTTTCTTGAGCCATCCTTATGGAGTAGGTCTGTCAGGGGTTCCTTTAAAGAATAGAAAGGAATTGTGCAGCAGTGACTGGGCTTAGTCATATGTGCAGTGGCTACCCAGGTTGAGGCTGATTCCTTGCGATCAATACAGTAAAGCAGAATAAATGTATGTCTTGCTCCTGAGTGTCATCAAAAAATTTTCCCATGCTGAAACATATTTAAGTACTTTGTTACACTATTAAATGTCATCACATTTCTTTTTCTTTATGATGCTGGTCACTGATAATACAATCTAGGTTCTCCCCAGTAGGAGAGCTTCTAATTGGCCAGTGTTCTACAGGGGTCAACTCAGACAGCCACAGTTCCAATGGGATTCCCTTCCTGCCATGGATGGAGATGTCACACTGCCTCCCACCTCTCTGTGTCCTTCTCAGCCCACCTGCCGCATGCTTTGCCTTGCTTCCCAGTGACTCCCAAGAGGTTCTGACTGCTAGACCCACCCTCAGGCTTAATTTGCTCCCAATAGGCTCTGTATTTTCCCTCCTGTCTTACTTCCATTTCAGCTAATTCCAGCAGAGACAATCTTCCTTAAATCCACTCAGTTCTAATGCAGACAAACAATTCCTCCCAAACTTTGCTCACACTTTGCGTGAAATGTCTTTGTTCCTTCCTTCTATTCTAGCTGTGAATCAACTAAGGATCTGAAAGGTAAGAGGGTTGTTAGCATATACCAAGAAAAAGGAAAAAGAAGAAAATAATAGGTTTTGATAAGGAAATAGAAGCTGATATTTACTTCTGGCGCAGGGTATTTAATAATCTTTCTTCCGATGCTGTCTCAAAGAAATTCACTTGGTTTTTCTTATGTTAACCCATATATTTATCTTAAAAGAAATAACTTTCACATTGCAATGACCCATATTTCATGTGGCTTCATATAGGGCAAAGTAAGGGGCTACATACAGAAGAAATTGCTTTTGGTTTCTAGAAAAGGCTACAACATGATCACAGCTGCTTAGTTTTCTCCAATTCCTGAGCTTTAAGCTTCACAGTATAAAAACACGAGAAAGCTTGCATGGGTCCTAGGAACTTACAGGGTGCACACAGATGGAATACCATGGAATGAAGCATAGACAACATAAGGGAGACCAATTGCTTTCCTCACCCACGGCTAGGTTCATTGCTAAAAGTAACCATGGATTAAGAGAACAGTAAATATATTTTGCGTATATGTATGGTATTGGAAATAATGGGAAATGTTCCAAAAGTCCTTGACCTTTTCTTCCTGTACTGAAGCTATCTGTTTAATCCTTAACTTCGGTGAAGTCCAACTTTTCTACCTACTCTAAGTCTGCTGCAACACTGTATAAGGCACCAAGTCTCATTGCAAGTCCTGCCCACTACTTGCCAGGCCCCTTAGTGTTTCCTGGTGGTCTTTTGCATTTCCTATAGTCCCATAGTTTTTTCAGAGATTCCAACTATTTCTACTTGATAGAATCTCTTTAAACCTCTAACCCCTCCCCTTTCCTTGCTGGTTGGTAACTCTACTTAGTTCAATGAGGACATGGAAGTTCCGTCCATTACTGTGTGTCAAAATAGCCCCCACACTCACACATTCTGCCTCCTTTCCTATGTTTACGGAGGAACAGTAACTCTGTGGTGTATCTAAGACCACCCCTTTCTGTGAGCATGAGACCCCACATCTTTTCACTCACCAATGGACATCTAAAGACATTGTTTGTCTTCAGAATTAATAATCTCCTGACAATTAGATCTTTCTTATTGGCTCTACCCATTCTCCCATCTTAAGAGATACATATAACTCTTCCTTTTAACCAAATAAACCCTCAGGCTACTCTCTCACATGTCTGTTCCCCTCTGCATCACTGTCTACAGTTCCTCTACTCTTTTGCTTTGGTTTCACTGTAATCAAATTTTAGTACTCACCATTGTGAAACAGTTCATATTAATTTCTTAAATACCTTCATGTTACTGAGTCTAATGGTAAATTCTCAGCTCTTATTTTACCTTAAGAGCAGTTGACACATTCCCTCCTCAAAATTTGTTCTCACTTGACTTGCTGCACTTTCTTGTGATTCTTCCTACCTCATTGGCCGATACTTTTCAATCTTATAAGCTGAGCCTTTCTCAAATTTCCTACCTCCTGAATCCATGTCCTGTGTTCCACCCCTAGCATCTGTATTTCGCCTACAATGATGTCTTATGAGAATCCCCAGTTTCACGGGTACAAATTCCATCTATAGGCTAACTCCCCAATTAGTGTCTCTTTCTTAAAATGATCTCCTAAATTCCAGGCTAGTATAAACAACTGGCTTCTTTACATCTCTCAAAATATTTTACAGGAGTCTGGGCCTTAAGATATCATTCTATCATTTCTCATTCTTCCTCCCACCTTGGCCAGAGCCTCTCATCATTTTGCAATATTAATGTCTCTGAACATATATGCATGACTTTATTCTTGGTCTCCTTCAGTAAGTTCTTAGAACAGAAAAAAATGATCTATTAAAACAAAAAGGCAGTGCTCGCTTCGGCAGCACATATACTAAAACAAAAAGGCAAATATTTTCTCCCATTTTTCCCTCACTCACTTTCCTCTAACTCCAGTGATCTTATTATTCTTGGAACATACTAACTACACTTTTCACTGAGAGTCTTTCTATTTCTGTTCTTTCTACCTGGAAGAAAGTCTTTCCAGACAAAAATCTTGCCTTCCATCAGGCCTCTATTCCAGTGCCACCTTTGAAGTGATGCTTTTAATTTCCAATGAAAAAAATGTCTCACCCATGTAGATAGCCACTGAATTCTTTCTTTTTAAACCCTGTTTTATTATTTGTGGCTTGATCCCTGTCTCATTTACGTGTATTTATTTATTTACTATTTTTCTCTCAAGAGTAGGTTTTCTTTTGTTTTCTCACTGCCATTTTAGTTCCTAGAACAAAGCTAGCTCTACAATGAATATTCAGATCTTTGCTGCATATATGAAAATATTGTGTTAATTTAAATAAAAAACAGATTGCAAGAGATTACAATTATAGCATGGCTGTGACTTTGTAAGACAAGTATATATGATAGCCAGTATTTACTGGAAGCTTACTTTGAACCAATTATTTCATTGAATATATTTTTAAAATCATCAAAACCACGGTAGCCTATGGAAATAGATACTGGAACGGCCATCTGAGGAAATACAGGCTGCAGATATGTGGATAACATGCTCTGTGCTAAATTACTTTTAGATAGCAGAAGTGTGACTGAGGTTTATCTGGCTCAAAAGCCCATGCTCTACTGTATGCTGCCCCAGGGTGTGTGTGTGTGTGTGTGTGTGTGTGTGTGTGTATTGTATGTTCCACAACAAATTTTGAAGAAAAATGTGTTTACATACATGAAGGCTCCCTCCTTTATAAAAAAATACATAAACAGATATAGTAAATAGACATACACATCTGGATAAATTCAAGGCTAATAAAATGAAATAAAATTAAATTATTCTATTGGTAAAAAACTAAGCAGTAATACTCATAATGTATTATCAAAATGATCATTTGTATGTAGAAAGATTTATATACAAGGATTTCATTATAACACTGAGTACAATAGTAAAAATTTTTCTAGTAACAGGTGGTGGTTAAATAGATTATGTACATATTAATGATGGAGTATTATGTAGTCACTAAAATGATGTAAAAGATTATCTACAAGACATGAAAATGATGAGTGCATTGTTATATGAAAAGTGCAGGTTATGTACAATATAATTCCAGTAGTATGTCAACAAGAACAAAGACTCTTTCTAAGTGTCTTGATTTGAATATTAAAATTCTGGAAGAAAGTCAGCTTTAATAATAATAATTATCTCTGCACAGAGAGACTATGTGTGAATATATTCCACTTTCCATTGATAATTTTAATATAAAAACACAGGACTGAATCAGACATCTATTGGTGCTCAAGCATAGAGGCTTATAAAAATAATAACTGAATATTTCTCATCCATCTATGAGTTAACAAGGATGGTTTTCCTTCTGCTGGAGTCATTTGGACTCACTTCTATAGCTGTAGGCACCAAACCTCTGAGCCTGGAGGTCTCAGCACAGGCTCGCTAACCAACCTGGTGGTTGGTCCTGAGTACTCATTAGTACATTTTGATTCCCTTCATTTAATTTCTTATTTTCTTCTCAGAATGGTGGTCTCAATCAAGGCTTTTTAATACCTGGCTTCAGCATTTGCACATCAACACTTTGTGTTGGTCAGAAAATTGCAAAGTACAGATTTAAGGGGATGAAGAACCAGATGCCAACTTTAGTCTAGAGAAAGGAGGTAAAGCATGACAATGTGACATAGACATAGGAAGTGTTGGTTTTTGGAAAACATTAGAACACTCTTTTTTTAAATACTAGGTGAGTGCTCTACCATTGGGCTGTGACGCCTGTAGTCCTTGCTATAATACTCTGAAACAATATAATAGACGTTAATTTACGTATAACAAATTATTCAACTGTCCCACAACATCAGTAAGCCTTCTCAGGATAATTTCTTGAATGAAACCTAGGTTCATCTTTGTATTTAGTTATCTGGGATTTTCTAAAGACTGTTGAGGTGGAGACACCAGGCATTTTTATATACAAAAGACACAATGGATTTTATTGGATCACTGTAGTTCTTTTTTTGTGTGTGTGTCTCATTTTTTAAAAATTTTATTTCTTTTACTTATTTGTTTGTTTATTTTTTTTTTTGTTTGTTTTTTAGGGAAGGGTCTACCAGGTGTTCAGGGTCTCACTACTAGATCAGACTCATAGTGATACACTTATTTACAGCCTCCCAAGAGCTGGGATTACAGGCAAACGCCACCACATCCAGTTTCAATTGCCATCTCAGTGCACCCCAGGGGCGGGGCCAGCACAGCAGGCCCAAGAAGTGAATCTCTGGCCCCTGTGCCTGCTTGCAGCCACTTTAATCTGCTGAGCTATTTGGCCGGCCCTGTAGTTCATTTTAAGAACAAAAATAGTCACTGCAATAATGTAAGAGCCAATCATCATAGTTCAGTATTTAGGGGAGTTACCTTGAATATGTTGCAGTGTCTTATATTTAAATTGCCCTACTAACCCATGCCCAAGTTATAATACAAAAAATATAAGGAAGAAGAAAGAGAGAAATTTTGATTATGTTTAAGTGCACTCCCATGATATTGATATTAGATTTGGTAGCCACAGCAACATTCGTCTTCATGTTTAAGCTCTCAGCCATTTCCCTGGTGGATAAGGACAGGTCTGCCCCAAGGAGCAGTGTTTTCCAAAGAAGGCAAGATCATCCTTTTGGCCAGGAGAGCTTTAGTGGCCTGAGAGATCCTTAGCCACTTACCTACAGTTTAGAGCTTGGGCTGTGACCTGAGAAGCTACCTAGTGTCAAAGCAGAGAAGGAGCTAATGGCAGTGCTCTCATAGAAATCTAGGAAACAGTACACAAAGAACGATGAGAAGACTTCAGAGGGGCTTTAAAAATACACATTCATGAAGCCCACAAAGGATTCTGATTCAAATGAAACAAGTCTGGGTTTGGATCAGGAACTTTCAATGTGTTTACCAGGTAATCCAGATGCTCAGTCAGGTTTCTGAGTCTCTGGACTAAACACGAGGTTATCCTGAGGGTTCAGATTAGTTTTGAAAAATATTGGAAAGAGCCTGGTTTTTCTCTTAGAACCAGACTGCTTCAAGATATTCCTGTGAGCTGGGAGACACAAGTTGTATTTACTGACTAATATAAGCACTCCAACAATATGGGTTAAATACAATTCTCCAGGTTCTAGTTGCTATTAACACCACTTTTCACCCTGAAAAGCCTATTGTGTCTTTCAAAATCTGACTTATGAGATGACTTTGGCAATATGGCCTTTTGTAAATTGAGGATGGCCTATAACTTGGTTGCCATAGCAACAAATAGGATTGAGCATTAACAATTGAATCCAGATGGTCATTATAGACAGACAAGAAGAAAAAAAAAAAAACCTGGCTCAGTCCACTTCTGTATATGCCTATCTGTACTGCCCATTCAACATTCAACATGGCTAGATTATTGTTTCATATTTGTTAAAGAGACAGAAATTTGGAATAAAATTGCTCATTGACTTTTAGGACAGAATTCTAGAATCTGATTTAAGGACATCAGTTTTAGCATCATGTGGAACCTCTATAACTTCTTTTCCTCTTAGCAAACATGACTTTAGATAGGCATAATTTATTTATTGACTCATTTATTCAAATATTTTTTATTGAGAATTAATCTTATGTCAGGCCTTGTGCATAGTCTTAAGGACACAAGTATGACACTGTAATTTCTATCCTTAAGGTGCTCAAGCCTTGAAAAAGATGATATTTAAATCACTGCTGTGTCTTCCAGAAGGGCAACAGAAAGATCCTTGAAAACGGGGACCCCAGATAAAGATAGGATTATCCTTCCTCTAGTGGGTCAGAAAAGACACCATTCCAGAGCTACATATGACTAGACTGGGGTGACTCTGGAGGGCAAAGAAGGTATGAAGGAGCGTTCTTGGAAAGCAATTATCTTTCAAAAGGCGAGACCTGGAAGGTCATGGTGCACTGAGGGTGCGCCAAGCACACTGATGTGTTCAGGCATGAGAAGAGAAAGAGGGGACCTTGTAAGTCATAGCAGGTGTGTGGGATTTAAAGACTGGAATTATGGGGGAGGGATTTTTGAATAAGTATGGTGATGTGTGGAATACACATCTTAGAAAGTTGATTACAACCTTGAAGATAAATTTAAAGAAGACAAGAAATTAGTGTGGTGTATTTCTACAGGTGGGACCGAGTATGGTTGGGTTTTCAACACATGAAGCTCAACATACATGCACTTTTTTTCAGCATATTAATATTGCTTTATTTATTTATTTATATTTATTTTTGCATATTTATTTATTTATTTTGATATCTAAGCTCCAAAGTTCCCCTTAGGAAACGGGGTTAGTGATGCCATTGTGAAGATCACATGCTGTAACAGATGTGTCTAATGCAGGCATTCTGTAGTCAGCTGGATGTGGGGTGCTTGGAAGGGTGAGGAGCCCAGGATTCTGGCATGGGAGTGTTGTATTTTTAGCCAGGGCAGGGATATAGGAACAGCCATTTTGATAAGCAGATAGGGTGACTCAGACTTCAATTCAGAATACATAAAATATAAATGTCAAAATAATTTTAAAAATCAAGCTTTACTTTAAAAAATTTGTATCAAGGTTGACATCTTAATGCATTGCAAGCTTAATGTCTCAGGAACTTATTGATTTATCTCTCTTTCCCTTCACTCTGATCACCAACCCTTCTGAATATTCACTGATAATACAATATACAAGGAAGTTCTGCCAAATCAAGCCCATACTTAATGTAAACCTTGGCAAACTGGCAAGGAGCTAGGTAAGGAGAGAAAGTTATTATTATGATGATGATGTTTATCTAATATTCTGTACTTTTCTAAATGTTTCTACCAAATCTATCCCATCCTAATAAAAAACCCATGAGAAAAAATGCAAGTATTATTATTTTAACCATCATTCTACAGAGAAAGAAACATGCATGTGGGACATAACACAAGGGGGGCCCAGGGCTGGGGAGATACCTCAGTAGTCTAAGCACCTGCCTGGAAAGCTCAAGTACCTAGGTTTGACCCCTGGTATTGCCAATCCATGCTGGCCACTGAAACCAGGCACGGTGGCCCATGCCTATAATCCCAGCACTTGGGAGGCTGAGACAGGAGGAACACTATGAGTCCAAGCTGCTTGTAGAGACCTTATACTAGATAAACAAATAAATAAAAGATTAAAACAATACAAAGCAGGTCTAATGGAATATTAGACAGAAAATTAGACTGAGAGATAAAGGTGAGTTCAAACACTATCTCTACAGATGTTGCATCATACATGCACTTAGAAAAGTCATTGTTCTCTCTAAGCTCCAAAGCTCCCTTAGGAAACAAGGTTAACGATGCCATTGTGAACATCACATGCTGTAACAGATGTGTCTAACATGGGCTTAAAGAGCAGATGTAAATTCTAGGCATTATGGTTGCTACTTCCAACAGGTAATAGAGATAGATCACTGTGAAAAGCCCCAAAATGTTAGAACCTAACATTTGCATGTTACATTTTAGTAACACATGAAAATGTTTCATAAATGCTGTTCTTGATTGTCTGGGACAGCAAAGGTATCTGTTTATAACAGCCTCCTCTCCTCTCTACTTATCACCGTTGGTGAACATCATTGTTTAGGACAATCAGACCCTTTGTCCTAAAAATTTTGGAATTTGAGTCCCTCTGATTCTAAACAGGGTAATAACTTTTATGAAGGATTGCAAAGCAGAATGACATATTCCTTCATGTAAAGAAAGGGGGAGTAGAAAACACAAAAGGGTGACCAACTGGCAGGCAAGACACAGAGACTGTGAGGAGAGGGGCAGAGAAGGAAGAGACACAGAGCTAACCACTGCCTCAGTTTCTTTCTTTTACTTTTTATACTGGGAATGACTCAGAACCTTGTGCTTGCCAGGACTGTATGACTGAACTACATTCCCAGACCCTGTCTAACCATCAGTTTCTAACGTTGACTTAGTTCTCCAAAGTCTCCCTGACTTCAGATTTGTGAGACATCTTTGTCCCTTTCCTAACAAATCTTTCTCTCTTGATTAAGCCAGGTGGAGTGGATTTCTATTATTTGCAACCAACCACACCTGAGCAAAAACAGATGAGGGTCTATTTCCAGATAATTGGGCCCAAGAGGTAGGAGGCAAGCATATGACCAACATATTTGTGAAAAATGCAAAAAAAAAAAAAAATTACAGGCTCATTCTCAGAAAGATGTCCTACTTGCTTTTGGAAGATAAGACATTTTACAAAACAGAAAAAAATAAAGCAAAAAAAGAAGAAAAAGTTGGTAACTACAAAAAGATCAATATTGGAGCAGTTCTGCATGGCACTGAGTCTCACCTCATGACCTATACCCAATGAAAGATGGCATTTACAAGAGGTGGGAGGCTGGAATCCACAAGAGGAAAGGGGATTCAACATCAATAATAAAGCATTCTGTGGATTATAAGTGTGGATTATTATTTAGGTCTTAGGAACTTACAAGATTGGCAGAGTACCTACTACTACTCATGTTGCCTCAAACTTGGCTCTCATGAAAATGGTGCTGTGTGTGTGTGTGTGTGTGTGCGTGCATGGGTACATGCATGAGTATGGGAGTACCCCAAAGGACAGCCACAACATCTGACTTCATGAACAGTTAAAATATGCAGCTGTAACAATAAAACAATTTTAACCTGTTTATTTGGTTAGGCAACATGTAGTACAGAATCCAGAAAATACAAAATGCAAAAGACCTTCTTAATTTGATTACCCAGGACAACCACCTTAAATATTGTCATATGCTCACCATCTCTTTTTTCATTTTTCCTATTCATTTTTACATAATTTCAGTCACTCTGAATATGCAACTTTGTATTTTGCGTTTATCAATTATTACAGGACCTATATTGTTAATTCTTAAACTTCTTCATAAAGTTCCTTAGTGACTCTACAATAATGTCCCATCATGTCCAAATACCATCTTTGCTTAAACAGTTTTTCATTTGTTGACATTTCAGTAACTTCACCCCCCCACACACACTTACAAGTGATTCTATAATGGCATGTTGTGTGAGCACAAGTGCTGTTTATACTGGACTTGCATTGGTAAAAGTGTCAGATACACATGCTTTTCTCATGTTTCACCAGTAGTTACAGAAAGTTACACCATGCCAGTGACAGATGACATGATTTGTGGATGAGCTATGGACAATACATGGGACTTAAATCTCCCACCTAGAGATTAAATTTTATTATTAAATATTTAATTCCTTTCTACCTTTCAGATATTGAGTGTCAGCTGATTCCACTGCTATGTACATATCTGAAGTGATATATTGACAAGACAAGGATGATATCCTGTTTGCTGATGAGATCTAACAGAAAAGCCCTACAGAAAAGTGTCTGTGACTGAGGACCAGTCAGCTTCAGCTCTCTCATCTCTCCTCTCCTCTTCACACTGGCCTCAACTTTACAGTAGTGGTGCATTCAGTCTTCTGGTCCAGCCCCATCTCAACCAACCTGGTGGATACAGGGGACCTGGTCTCACCACTTGTTGGGGCAGAGCATCACCCTGCTGCCTGATACCTAGAGCAGTACTGGGCTGATGCTCATCGCATGAGAGTTCACTTCTTCAGTCTTCTAGACCTTCTGGGATTTTACTTTTTTTTTTTTCCAACAAAAGCCCCAATTCTCCGAACTTACTTCAGAAAGTGATTCTGATGCCCAAATCAGTGGGGTACCTGGGATGAGCTAAGATTCTTTCTTTCTCCACATGTAAATTCAGTGCTGTTTTCCACCGGAGGCCAGACAGAGGTTATCTGGATGCTTGTCAAGCATGGTTCTTCTCCTGGCACATCACTAGACAAGGACCCGCACTTAGCCATGGCCAAGTTTCAGATTTCTGGCCAATGGAATGCCAGCAGAAACGATCATAACCTCTCAATCCTAGCTCATAATACCAAGGTGTATCACTCTGTTTCTCTCCCCTTGTTTACCATCCAGATCCTTCAGAGGACTCAAATCTCAAAAGGGATCATAAAGACACCAACTAGAAAGAACCTGTGTTGTTGAATGGATGAGGGAAAGTCTCGCCTCTACACACCTTTCATATACACTTTCAATGTTCAACATTTATTTGAACATCATTTTTAAGAACAATGTTTTATAATCTTTTATTTATTTATTTGGTATAGGGTCTCACTATGCAGCTCAGACTCATAGTGATACTCTTATCTCAGCCTCATCAGCACTGGGATTACAGGCATGTGCCACCACAATCAGTTCTAGCAGCTGGCTTGGCACGTAGTATCTGGGGCTGGCACAGCATGTGGCACCAGGGATCGGATCTGGGTCCTTGCACTTGTCAGGCATGCACTTAGACCACTGAGATATCCCCTTAAATATCATTATTAAGTAGCAATTATCATTCTTGTCATTTCTGCTTTTGCCTATATCAATCCATCTACTCTTGGAGTTTTATATAAAATAATTTGATCATAGACTCTTGAACAATATGGTGTGATAGACAGGGCAGGTTCACCCAACTTAAAGTGTAAGAGTTTGGACAGACCCTTTGTCTCTTGGCCTCAGTGTCCCTGTTAACACACCAGGAGGCTCTTCTATACCATACTTTAGAATTCTTCTAGTCCTAACATTTTATTAATTTGAAAAATTATAAGCAATATGAATTTTTAAAAATGTATTTAGTAAGGGTTTACAGGGTCTCACTACACAGGTTGGACTCATAGCGATCCTCCTGTTTTCTGCCTCCCAAGCACTGGGATTACAGGCACATGCCACCATACCCAGACTTGGTCGCCTGTTCTTGGCACACCCCATGGGTGAGGCTAACATGTCATGTGGCACCAGGGATTGTACCCAGGTCCCCACACTTGCCTATGTATGCACTTAGTCTGCTGAACTATCTTGCCGGCTCTCCATTTCTAATTTTAAAGAGATCACTGTATTTGACTTCACAACAAATTTGAAAACATTAAGAGTGATGAGCTTTGCAGGATAAAAAAATCCAACAAAGGAAAGGAAAGCCACAAGATGGCTTAAAATTATTTAATTATAAGTCTCAATCAGATCTCAATCTTATTTTTATAAATACCCTGTACAGAAAGATAATTCTAATAATTTTAAGTTATTTCAATAAACTTAAAAATAAACCTTTGCCATTCAGTTTCTATACTGAGTGATTTTAATGCTGAAACATGACACAACACAAATAACCCCGGAGATCAATTTTGTTTATGAATACAGATGGAAAATTTTAAACAAATAGACTTAATCAGTGTATCAAAAGGATAAACCACAACTAAGCAAGGATTATTCCAAAGATGGCTCATCATCAGTGAATATATTGAGACAATGTATTAGAACTAGAAATTAATGGAGGAAGCCATATGGTTGAATCAAATGATGCCAAAGTGACATCTGTTCATGTGCCACCCAGTAGCTCTTTTCTCTTATTTTGGTAGCAAATGCCAAAGCTTTCCTCTTGGGATGCACCTGCTCTTCTTCTCTCAGCAGATGTAGATTGGCTAGAACTCTACCCAGTTTGTGGGCAGAGCATGCGGTCTGCATCAGAGCAAATCAGCATATAACACTGGCCTGGTTATAATGATTCTGTGATTCATTGGTGAGCCTAAGACCCCCTCAAGCCACTGAAATACGGTAAGATATTTCATGAAAATGTTATGAACACCCATCTTTCCCCAATGGGTGGATTTGAAGCTAAATGGGTGTGTCTTAGAGTTGCCATAGCCCATTGAACACTCACAGAGAGAAGACCCTATAGGTGCTAGCAGATACTGAGGACACAATTTGAACTCTTACATCAAGTTGGCTTCATGCTAGCTGTTATAGTTTGTGTCTAGTTGTCTCCCCAAAGTCTCATGTAAGTTATGGGGCAGATGAGGCTGGAGGAGCAACAAGTGGCTTGAGGGGAGGGGCCAGAGGATGAGGGCGTGACCCTAGGGGCGGGGCCAGGGAGGTGCAAATCGTTGAACTGGCTAGCCTGTGCTTTCTCAGAGATGTGACGAGGGTCATCCTGGACATGGAAGTGCCCCTACCTCTCCTCCAGTGTCTTAAAACCTCCAGTAACTATGAGCTAAATAAGCCTTTCCTTCCCTCATTTTGAGTGTTGGGTATTTGTCCCAGCACTGAGAGGAGAGTAGCTAGTACACTAGCATTTTCTAGCATGCATTCCAATGCATTTACTTTTTGCTTCAAGCTAATTTGAGTTAAGATTTCCTGGTATTTGTCACAGTGAAAGTCTTCAGTGATGTGTATGCCAAGATACATTTGATAAAACCCAATAAATAGTTTAATGAAGATTTTAACTAAAATAGAAGCTGATGGGAGCTATTTAAATATAATGAGAAATTTAAAAAAATCTTCAGTAAACTTCATTTTAAGGAGTAAAATATTGAAACCATGAATAAAACAGGCATGCCTACCATCTTCACTTCTATTGAACATTATTTTAGTGGTTTAAACCAATACACTTAAGTGAAGACATGAAATACTCAGGAAAAACAGTGAAACAGAAAGACAAATTAAGTTTTTTACAAATGAGTAACTGTAAACTTAGAAAATTTGAGAAAACCACTTAAAGGCACTGAATTGTATATAGTAGTTGTTAATTTGACCACACTTAATTTAAATATATAAAAATAGCAGCAATATCCAGAAATAAGAAAAATTCTATTTATAATAGACACTAACATAATATGAGAATGGAAATAATACATTTATGGGAGACATAGATTTATAAAATATATAAAATGGAATAAATTTTACCTAAAGATATGAAACCATGTATTGAACAAATATATATATATATATATATATATATATATATATATTCAGTATTATAAAGCTGTCAATGAGGTTTATTAATTAACCTGTCAATTATTTCAATGAATTAATGAAACATGATTGAACTTAACTCATAGAATTAAGTATCAAGTTAGTTTAAAGTAGTTGTGGAAGACTGTGTGTCTCAGAAAGCTGGAAGAAAGTATGCAGAATCACCTGTTCCTTTTATTATTGTTACCCTAATACCCCTATAAATAAAGAGTATATTTATGGCACAGAATCAGGTAATAACTCAGTATAACAGAATAAAAACTCCAGAATAGAACAACATTTATATGAATACATAGTAAGTAGGGCCGGCCAAATAGCTCAGCGGATTGAAGCGTAAGCAGACACAGTGGCCAGGGTTCAATGCCTTGCATGCCATGCCGGCCCTGCCCGCAGGGCACACTGAGACAGTGAGTGAGACTGGGCATGGTGGTGTGCACCTGTAATCCCAGCGCTTGGGAGGCTGAACACAGGTGGACCACTATGAGTCCAATCTGTGTAGTGAGACCCTGTAGATCGTGTACTAAAAATACAAAAAACAAAACAAAACATAATAACAATAGTGAATTCTATTTAATTCAGTACAAGACATTAAATATATTTATCTGAGGAAGTTTAATTAAAAGGTAAGGTGATGTTCTGTTAATAAACTTAAAGAAACAAAACTATTCTGCTGGCTACAAAATTAGGCAATTCATTTAAGGAATCTAAAAGGCAAAAGAATGATTTCTCCAAAATAGTTAACCCTTTCGTTGATAAGAAACTCATTTTTTGTGTTAAATTGATTTCTTTTCTTGTTCAGACAACATTATTTACTGTTTATGCATGGATAGCCTGGGCATGAAATCCGATAACAGATAAATCCATGTTGCAGTACAGCGCTACAATTATAGGAAATGCATGATCTCCATGATGGTCTCCATCAATCTGTCTTGGAGCTATAACAAAACACTTGAGTCTGAATGAATTACAAGCAAAAAATATAATTCATCACAGAATTAGAGGCTGATACATCCAAGATCAAGATGCTGCCAGATTACGTGTCTGATGAGATCTGCTCCCTTCTTCAAAAATGGCTTTTCTTATGTGTTTTCACATGAAGGAAGGGACAAAGAGCTTCCTTGAATTTTTTTATAAGAGCATTAATCCCAATAATGAGGGTTCTGCCTTCATTACTTATCTTGTAAGGGCCCCAAGTTTTAGCTATTACACTGATCAATAAGTTTCAATACATAAATTTTGGGGATACACATTCAGACCATACCATGGATGGATCCACTAAGGCTCAATTTATTGAGTTATAACATTAAAATAAAGAAATTGGAACAGAAGCCAGAATATCAATTTCAAAATATTGTTTTTACAAACCATTGTAATAGTAACAATTTCTTATTATAAAAGTGCCAAAAGATTGTTGCGAGGCAAGATATTTGAAAGGTGAAATAATATCAAACAAATTGTGGGTGAATTTTATTTTGTGTTCTGGCTTATTTTGAGGGGGAGATGTTAAAGGAAATTAAGAAAAAGCAAGACAACGCAAGTTGGTATTGATTCTATTACGCTAGGGTTTGCCCTGGCTCCTAGACAGAAGTCAGCCTTTATTTTTGTAAATAAAGTTTTATTAGAACATAAGGGTTGGCCAGATAGCTCAGTGGATTAAAGTGCCTATTTCGGCAGATGCAGGGACCAGGGTTTGATCCCCTGTGAGTTGTGTTGGCCCTGTCCCTGTGGTGTGCTGAAATGCCATTGAAACTGGGTGTGGCGGCATGGGCCTGTAATCCCAGTGCTTGAGAGGCTGAAAACAGGAGGGTCACTACTAGTCCAATCTGTGTAGTGAGACCCTGTAGACCCTGTACTAAATACATAAAAAAGAACATAGCTATGTATTTGTTATCTGTTCTCTATAGTTGCTGTTACATATAGCTACATGGGTGAAAATATATTGTTTTGTAATTTTAGAAATGCAGCCATCTCTGACTATAACTCAACAAACGCAGAAAAAATTCTAAAAGTAAGAACAAACAAAAATCCCAAACATGTTACATAAAAAAAATCAAAATTTGATTCGAAGGATTTAAAACAATAGTTTGCTCCAGAAATTTTAGAAAAGAAAAATAAATATCACAATTCATATAAAAACCTAAGAAATACAGCCACACTATATATTGCATTGTGTATAACACACAATAAGAGTGAAAATAAATTACTGAAAACATTGAATTAAAAATATTGATAAAGTATAACACAATTCTGAGTGAAGCAGTCATAGGATTTAAGACAAGTAACAAAGGAGTAGATTAAAAGAGATAGGCAGGATCATATTAAAAATCAAATGTGTTTCCATTTAGACAATAGCATAGATAAGCCAACAACTAATAAAGGAAATAGAATAGAGCTACGGAAAATATACTGAACCAAAAAATATAACAAAAACCCAATAGCATTGTAAACAGAAATGTGCAAAACCCACATGCATAATTGAAAACTTCCTTCTCTCTACAATTGATAGGACAAGTAGAGAGGGAATCATTACCATTACTGGCATATTTTATGTCAACTTCATTTAATGCTATACTCTACCCAGCAAGAACAACATACACATTCTCTTCAACTGTACCTGCAAATTCATGAAGACAGACCATATATCATACTATAAAGCAAATCTCAACAAATTTATTAAATGCAGTCACAGAAAATTTTTTTGGACCACAATGGCTCTAAACCTAAAAGCAGTAACAAGCATTTGGAAAATCCTCTCAATATTTGTAAATTACATAAAATGCTTCTTAATAACCCATGGGTCAAAGAATAAATCACTGGGAAACTAAAATATATTGAACTATGTGAAAATGAAAGCAACCTGTTGAGAACTGTGTGGGAGACTGAGATACAACTAATATAATACTTAAGGAGCAATTTGTAGCATTAAAATTAGAAGACAAAAAATACACCCCTAAGTTAAGATTTTCAAATGAAGAAACTAAATAAAATAGGAGAGATTAGTATAAAGGAAGGAGAAAGAAGGAAATACAAAAGGGAACAAATCAGTGGAAGTTTTAAAAATACAGTGGAGAAAAACAATGAAATCAAATGCTGACTCTGAAAAGATAAATACAATTGGTAAACTTCTAGCCAGATTGACCAACCAAGACAAGAGATGATATAAATCATTCTTATCAAGAATGAAAAAGGTGACAGTGCTATAAATCTCTGAAAGGTCAAAAGGAAAAATAGAAATATCAAAGATGCTTTACACTAATAAATTTGACAGCATAGGTAAAATAAATAAATTCTTTAAAAGATGAACTACTACAGATCATCCAAGAGTTAGATACCCTATTCCACCAGGCAAAACCTTGTACCAGATGGATTTTCTGGGGACTTCTACACAACACTTAAGGGAAAAAAGTACAGAAAGGAAAGTATAGTATTTTCACTAAATGGTATTAGAAAATGACCCTTGACTCAACTCATACTGTGTTTAGTCATCAACTCAAAAGGATACTTAGGAGACACATTTAGTAATGATGCATTACACAAACTGCATGTACTGAAAACATGTACTAATTAAAAAAAAGGATTTTAAAGGGCTGGCCAAATAGCTCAGCAGACTAAAGAGCCTGCTTAGGCAGAACACAGCAGCCAGGGTTCGATCCCCAGCATGCTGTGCTGGCCCTGCCCCAGAGTGCGCCGAGACAGCACTTGAGACTGGGCATGGTGGCACTTTCCTATAATCCCAGTGCTTGGGAGGCTGAAAACAGGAGAATCACTATGAGTCCAGTCTGTGTAGTGACACCCTGAATACCCTGTACTAAATACATAAACAACAACAATAATAATAATTAAGAATCTTGAGATAAGACAAAATATACACATATACACAGAAAATATTACTTGGATTTTTGTCGAAACTAAACACTGCTTTTCACAACATGCCATTAGGAAAATAAAAAGAGATACACTGGACAGGGTGAAATACATGCAAAACACATATTTGATAAAGAATTTGCATGCAGAGTATACAAAGAACTTTGAAATTCAGTAATAAGAAAAAAAAAA
>NDGM010952495.1:0-11451 GCA_002564305.1 Octomys mimax | reverse complement strand
TCAGGCCCTTGTGCTTGCCAGGGAAGCGCTTATTCCACTGAGCCATCTCCCCAGCCCCAGATACTTAATATTGAACCAAATTAAATCTTAAACTGCATTATTGAGATTTCAGCAGACAAGGAAGCAAAGACTCCCTGCTCAATACAGTATTTGTGGAAAAAAACCTTTTCCCCTAAAAATCAGGGAAGCGTGGTGGTCATCCTGCTTGTCCCAGTCAAAGTGACAACAGAAAGGCTACCCTAAGTAGCATTTTTAATACAGGTTGAATCTTGGTAGCCTTTTCAGAAGGATTATTTGTCATCAAGCTATATCTCTCACGCAAATGGACCTAGACTTGTGATTTTTTGTGTGTGTGTGTGTGTTTGGTACAGGGTCTCAGTGCACAGCTCAGACTCGTAGTGATCCTCCTGTTTTCAGCCTTCCCAGGGCTGGGTTTACAGGCATGCACCACCATACCCATCGGTGGCTGACTCCGTGCACCGGGGGCGAGGCCTGTGCAGCGCGTGGTGCTGGGGATCATATCCCAGTTCCTGCGCTTGCCTAAGCAGACATTTTTTTTTATTTTTCAAATGAACAATTCTGTATGCTTCTCAGTACTTGGGGTATGTTATAGGCAGCTATTGTGCTGAAGCACTGAGCAATATGTCTCTCCATAATTTACATCTGTGAGCAGAGTATGTCTCTGTGACTTCCATCTATGCCTTTGGAGCCTTGCTTATAGCTGTGAACTTGATGTTAGATCCTTTATAATTTGAAAGCTTCCCAGTGGAAAACGCAGCTTCCTTTCTTGCCTAAATAATCTTTGTTAGCCTCCAAATACTCCTTTCCTTTTTCTGATCCACATGCAGAAACAGATAATGCTTTTTGAAACATATGTCTGTGAAGGTTTCTCCCTGCACACATGTCAAGACAATGCTCTCGAGCATATGCGAGTTATTTATCATCAAACAGATTTCATAGTAACAGGTGCATCCATGGAGCCAAAATGCATAAAAAAGACTAATTTCCTTTTTCCTCCTCAAAGACAGTGACTAAAAGTGATAAGATAATGGCTGGGATCCTAGACCACTAAAAGCTTCTAGCAGATGTAACTCTTGAAGCTTTTACTAAACACTGGAAATGTGTCATGCAACCACGGCAGGCAGCAGAGTCAGATGAGGGAGAGATATTAATGAACTGATGCTTGCCTTTTAAAACAACAGAATGTATAGACATGAAAGCTCCTTTAGAAGTGCTTTCATTCAACTTCCTTATTAACTGAGGCCAAAAAAGCCTGCTTAGTTTGCCTAAACCCAGGAGCTGTTCCTATGGGAACCAGGTGTCAGGATGACTAACCTGGGATCCTGTCTCAGCACCACTCTCCACTTCTGTCAAAGTCGGTGGGCATCTATCCTTTGATCGTTCAACTGAGTAATTTCTTGCATTATACCTTTGTCCACCCTCTATTCAGATTTATTACTCTCTTATTTCTCCTTCCTAATTTCTGAAATGCTTTTTTGTGGAAAAAGAAATGTTAAGCACACTGCAAGGAATGATTTGCAAAGAATATTATCAGGCAAGAAATTCTGTGCCGTGTATGTCACACCTGCAGTGTACTAGTACTTTCTCCTGGCAGCGTCCGTATGATCACTTGACACAGAATTAAAAATCAGCAGCTCTGAGAGGAGAGCTGCGCAGCCCCAACCAGGCCCTCGTCACTGGCGGCTGAGCTTGAGAGCTCTTGCTTACAGCGAGTACAGAAATCCGCTCTGAACCTGGCCACTCTGCTGTGTGTGTCACTTGCTCAGACCGTGCATGACAAATCCTCAAACGCGTCTGGTGACATTTAGAGAGTGCTGTGGACTCTGCCAATATGCCAGGCAATCAGAGTGTGCATGACAAATTATGAAACACACACTGTGAAAATTATGGACTCTGTCACGGTGCCAATCTGCTGCTGAAACCTACTGCTGCTAGAAGTAAGCTGGCACAGATTTGTTGCTCAATTCAGTCGTATTTGTAATTCAGTAATGGATTGATCCTGATGGTGGGTCGCTGTACCTGTTTAGGTTTCAAACAAGTGCTGGAGGGCTAATGACCTCACCTGCTATTACAAGATCGCCTCCTTTCTCACTATGCCTCTCTCTGATGGTTCTTCTTTCCCTCTCTCTATTATGCTGGGTTTATGCACCAGTCCTTAAATTCTGTCCTCCCGAAAGATGTTCCAGTTGCCTGCCAGTATATTAGAAGAGCACTTTCAATGTGTGATAAAACATTTGGTATATTTCATTCTCACTGCACACAACACTCACCCTCTGGTATTTACCTGAAGGACAAGAGTAGTGGGAGATTGTGAGTTGCAGGATGACAGGAAAAATTCCACTAGAGAAGTGGTCCATTAGAATCATCGTCAAGGCAGTGCTTGACACTCAGTGTGTCTTTGCATAAAATCTTAGAAGGATGCTGGGGGAAGCTACATTCTAACCACACAGATAACACCGAAATTCAACAATTCAAGGAAAAGATAAATACAATGACAGTCCCTCTGTCTGTAGGAGACTGGTTTCAAAAACCCATGGATGCTCAAGTTGCTTATATAGAAAGGGGTACCACTTGTGTATGACTTATGGGTATTCTTGTATTTACTTCAAATCTTAACTAGATTATATCAATACCTAATACAAAAAGATGTAGATGTTTTCTTAGGAGATAATTCTGGAAGTAAACAACCTCTACTTGTTCAGTAGAGATAGTTTTCTTCCAGATATTTTCTAACTGAAGTTTGATACCCTTTCCAGCACGCTGGGTCAGTCCAGCCCCTGGGGTGTGCTGAGCTGGCAAGTGAATCTGAATATGGCGCCATATGCTATAATCCCAGTACTAGGGAGGCTGAAAATAGGAGGATCACTAGTTCAAGTTGCATAGTGAGAACCTGTACCAAATACATAAAATGAAAAGAAAAAAAAGATTCATCTGTTCGGAACATGTTGCATTTCTTTCTGTTTTTATTTCTTAAGCATAGCAAGATAACATTTACAGTATAGCAACATAGGATTGTATTTAGTTTGTATTATGCATTAAAGTAATCTAAAGATGATTTAAATATACAAGGATCACACAGAAGGGTGTGGATAGATAATATGCAAATAGTACATGATTTTGCATAATGGCCTTGTGCATCCAAGAATTTTAGAGCCAATCCTTCATAGACATGGAGAAATGACTGTACTTGGAAATAATATTGTGGTAATTGGAGCTAAATTTAAGTGTGAAATAAATAACTTGACTAATATGGCTAAGTTTATGTGTATGCATTTTAGATCTGTGGTTTATATTTATAAATCTACAGACAGCTGTAATGTTTTCATGTGTATATATAAATTTAAGCTTAAATTTCACCTTCAATTTTATTTCCTTTTCTGTGGTTGAATTAGTTCGTATTTTACTGATAAGGAATATTATCCTAATTGTGTACAGTCATGTCATAATGGTTTGTTTTCTAAATATTATATTTTTATAGTTTATCTTAGGTAAAACAGACCTAAGAGGAGACCTTAGGAGATAATTCATATCATGTAGAGAATTTGATGAATTTAAATAATAATCATGACATTTACTTTTATGACAAAATAGTGAGTCATGATCTCCAAGAAAGTCTGTCTGCATTAGATTTGTCGCAGTACTACATGTACCACCATGATCTGTTTCATTTTTATTCACTTGCATCTAGGTCATAAACTGTAGTTAGCTCTGTTGGCTTATGTAATTTATAATTGAAAAATATATTTACTTTGTGTAGATTATTAAACAACTCAGGGTCAACATTCTGTTTTTCTCCCTTGAATTAAATTTTCTGTCATGCCTTTTCCATAGGTCTTGTGGTGCCCTAGAAGGTGGGTTAATCTAAGCTAAAATAGAGGTCTTATTCTGCAAGACACTTGGCAAAGCCTTACAACTTCTTGGACCCTGTGCTAGCACCATATGGAGATGGCTCATTATGAATAATATGAAAGTAAAAAACAAAAAAGAGAGATGGAAAGAGAAGTCTTTCCAGGACTTTTCCTGCATGGTGCACACTGAGGCTAACTCTTAGCTTCTGTCAGTACCAGACTTGTTGAGAAGAAAGCCAAACTATGCTCCCTGACTTGGGGCTCTGTTCCTTCGATGGAAAGAGAAGTTGACAAGGCAACCACCACTTAGGCTCCTCCAAACTTTGAGCCGTCTGTCTAATGTGACAGGGTTGATCAACAGCATTTAGTCACTCTTCTTTCAATGCTATAGAGGTGTAATCACAAAAACTAAAGAGAGCTGGAATAAAGACTCAGAAATAATCCTATACCTTTCATTTAGGATACAGCTGAGGAAAATTTTTTTATTTAATAACCTGTACATTAATTCTCCTAAGTAGAAGAGTATTGTTTGGCCAAAGCCTGGGTCGAGGAGTTTGATCGGTGCCAAATGAAAAAGTGGCAGCTCTCCCTCCATCTATGTCTCTGATTATAAAACAGCAGGAGAGATCGTTAGGGTAGCACACACGTTCTGCTTTGGGGCATATGTCAGCTTCAATACTGTGAACAGCTTTAAACCTTGCCAAGGATGCCAAGTGTGTCTTCCTGTGACTTCTCTAACAATGTGGCGCTGAGCTGGTGCTGCTGGCAGCTTTGCAGGGAGCTGCGGTGGTGAGTGACACAGATGGTGCAGAGAGTCTGACATTGCATATTATTTACCAATCAGAAAATGACTCAGTTATTTTATGCACACAATTATAAAGGGCCACCTGTACCAGCATGTGCTGCCTGCTTGCAAGCAACAGCAGGAAGAGAGTATGTGTCGTCGTGAAAGATGAACTGTTTCACTCATTGTTATATATTTTTATACTTTTGACATCAACATAATTCTCACTCTGATTGTGAAAATTGAGTAACATTTCTCCCCTTGTGAGGACTTTGCTATCCTTTGCATAGCTGTAATATAGTACACTCTATTTTCAAGATTTAGGACCTGAAAGAAAAGAAGCTGCTTTGTTACATTAAATTTTTTTGTTAAGTTTAATTTTGCTAGGCAACTCTTAAAACATGGTGCTCAAAGGAAGTATGAGTCTATTATTTATGTATTTCTTGAGTGTTCATTAGATACTTAGGACATGCTTTAATTGTTTTAAAATTAAAGGTGATATAAAACCATGTTCTCTTGGCATTAAAAGTAAGGAAACTAAAGTTCCTAAACACCTGTTGTAAATACTTTATAAACACTATACCTATTTATATAGTCTTCCATTAATTTTTTGAGCTAAGTAGAATTATCCTATTGTATACATTGAATATCTGAGACTTTGACAACTTAAATAACCTTCCAGGTTCACACAGCTTTTATGTGGTAATGAGAAAAAATTGAAACCAGTATGGGACTCTGAATTCTCTATTTTCAGAAGAGTTTGTTACATGCCTCCCTCAAAAACTTAAGTTTTGAAGTAGCTAGATCGAGTCATCAGAATGAAATAATCATTGAGCTGTATTGTATTTGTGTAGAATAAATTTAAAGATAAATATAAAAATTTCAAATCCACTTGTAATGCTTTTTACTCTTCTTCCCCATACGTCTAACAAGTAAATAATGGTTGCAGTTGAAAAATACATACTCCTCGACTTAAAAGGTATATCTATGTATGAATATATACATAGATTTTCATAAATAGTTTTTAAAATTTATGGCACAGTAAGTTCTGATATATGAGTCTGGACCTAGCTATTCCTTTCCTGCTTTCTGTAATAACGTATGATGTTCAGTGTGAACAACATGATATCGTGCTGTACTTAAGCAAATTCTATTGAAAATACAGATTGCTTATATTTATTGATATTTTGCACACTATGCAATGAGCATCTCTCTATATTATTCTGTTATTTTGTGCAAGTTCCTGGCAGTGAAACTAATAACATTTTGATGTAGTAATTCAGATTGTCTTTAGAAAGCTTCATGTTGATATATATATATTTTTTTCTAATTTCCTAAAATATAAATACATTCTATTTGTCACACATTTTTGCAGTAGTTTCTGGAAATTGAATAATATATAACATTTTTTTCACACAGCATCTTGCTATATAGTTCAAGCTGACCTCAAACTTATGAGGATCCTTCTGCCTCAGTCTTCTAGTACTGCGATTTTAGGTGTGCACCACCAAGCCTGGAAGATAAAACAATTTTTAAGTCTATGAGTAGGTAAAAGGTTAAACTCTTAGAAAAGCACCAGAGACCTTTGATCTAGATTTTAGCTTCTTTTGTTTATTTAGTTTTTTAAAACTGGCAACAAATCCTTTTGTTTTCATCAGCTCTACTGAGAAATCTACCATTACCCTTAACTTTTGCCTTTTGGTATAAAATGCATTCTAGTCTTACTGCTCTTCTGTTTTTCTTTTTAACTAGTTTTGAACAATTTCATTATGGTCTGTCTCATTATTTTTATGGACTTTTCCTGTACTTGTTGAAGTTCTCTCCCACTTTCTTCACTGCAGCCTGAATTGCTCTGTAGACAGAGAGCTAGGGTAATCAGGACATAGACCTTAACTGCATTTTTTTTTTTCACTCAAAGATCAGTGTCCTTCATCTCCTGATATTTTTTGTCACAGAAACAGTTATTAAACAGTCTCACTTTTTAAAAATTTTCAAGGAGAATGCAGCCAGTGCTTGTTGTTCCAAATTGGTCAGAAATGGAATTTCTGCAATTTTCCTTCAAAAATTAAAATCAGGTTACACCAATCCCCTTAAAAAAAACCTGAATTCATTATTTTACAAAGAAACTAGTATAAGTTAGCTTCGTTCTACTTTGATTTCATATTTGATTCTTATAGGAAATGTATATATGTAGTTGAGGTAAAATCTTTTTATTTTTCTGTTTAAAAGTACAATAATATATATTATTATTAAATATAAACTCCTAATTTCTCCATCTGTTTTTATAAAAATTATTAATGCATCCTATAGCTATTTATACCCCAGCACATAGAAATATTTTAATGTTATATTTTATTGAAAAAATAGCTGTTTGTATGATAATATGTTATGATGTAACCTTTTAATCCACATGGAACCACTATGGCCTTTAGCTGACTTGAGATTATATTTTATTTAACATTCATAGTTTGTAAAATTAGACGTTTCTTGAAATCTCCATCCTTCTGGCCCCCTGAACATAATGTCACCTAATGAGACAAAGTGAAAAATGTTTTGAGGCTGAAGAAGAAACACTTACTTCTTATTTCAGAATTCTGTGTAAAGATAAAGCCTGGAACTTGGACTTAAAATTTCTTTATCAAAAAATTCTCTCACTTAGAGTGAGGCCTTTCAAGATCCTTCCCCTCTGGAAATTCCTGCGCAAGAGCTCGGGAAGCCAATGTTTGTCCTAACACCTCTGGTGCCATATGCAGAGCGTATGGTTACAGAGATTCGTAGAAAGGAGGGAGGAGTTGGTTTGTGCATGAGGAGCTGATGCAATTGCTTCCCATGATAGTGACCCACAGGCTTTAGATCCATATGTATATATCTAGATGTATAATAATGAATATATGCCATTTGTCTTCATACTTTATTGAAAGGGGCAATTTTAAGTTTTTCAAATTTCAATTATTTCCTGAAAAACTAGAAATTAGTATTCTAGTAAATAAAATTACTGGTGGCATTTAGATTTGGAATATGAATTTTTGAACTTATCTTGCTTATTATAAAAGCTATAAAAAATAAGGTTAGGAATACACTAATTTATTAACAAAATAGCAGCAGTGTTAAATGAGTATCTCTCTAAAGTAAGTTTATCCTGCTTCAGGTTTTGTATAAATGATAACTACATTAACACACTACCGCTGACTCAAATACAAACCTTGATGTAAGAGTGAAGATCTGTAAGGACCACAATACGTTCATGTTCACTGCTGTAGTGCTCATTACAGTGGATGCCAAAAAGTATGTGTCCAATAAGTATTTGATGAATCAACTAATATTTCCGAATACATGGTTTAAAAATAAACATACATTTAATCATTTTATTTAGCTGCATAATTTATGGATTTAAACAAAATGCTAAAATATTAAGTAGTTTATCTGAAATATTAAATTAGGATTTGGCATAATGGGGAATATAATCAAATAATTTATATAAGAGAATTGGACATAAATTTAGAATTGCTTCTGTATAAAGTTGGATTCTTCTGCTATACATTTATAAGGGTCTTCAATTATAGAAGTAGGTTAAATTCATCTATAAGATTGCCAATCATTGATATCAACTGAGAATATATATTGTCTTATAATTTTTTCTTTCATTTCTTGAAAAGGTATAGAATTTATTTATAGTCATAAGCATAAATAAACTATTATTATTATTAATATCAACCAAAGAAAAATACCAGTTTGTGCCCCAAATGATGTTTTTTTCCCCACACAAATAGATTTATATAACCCAACCAGGTCAATGAAAAGCAAGAATACATAGGAGAAAGTTTCTTTTTTTGTTTTTTTACAAGATTTGTAAAAGCAATTGTTTTTTCCTTTTGTGGAAAAGGAATGTGTGGCCCAGAGATATAAAATGTGATGCTACCATAAGCATTTTGATTCAAATTAGTATTGGGCCTACAACATTAATGCTGGTGATCAAGCACATTTATGAAAAGCAAAATGAAGTGTCAGATGGAATTTAATCTATGGAAAAAATGTTGACCTGAGGTCATGCTTTCACTACATCTAAAATTATACTTACTTCTGGTCAATGAAACTTCAGTTCAGTATTCTATACCCCAGCACTACTAAACAATGCAGATGAAAAAGTTGTTTTTTTCTTCTTTCCTTAATTACAATGTTTGCAATATCTCCAAAACTATAGTGCATACAACTAAACATGAGAGCTCAAAGGTAATAGTCTCAGTACTCAGAACAAAATATCTGACACCCAAAATAAAGGAAGGCATGGTTTATTTAGCTCATAGTTGCTGGAGATTTCAGCCCATACTCATCTGGCTCAAAGGCAGAGTGGTGCATGACAGAGGGCAGCAGTTCATGGTGGTGGCAAAGAAAAAGAGTAAATGGATGGAGTAACAGCAATAAAATGGCTACAGAGAGGAAGTCTGTCTCCTTTAAGTTGCATTCAGGCTATTAGCCCCAGAATGGGTGTAGTACTCACACCCATAATCCCAACAGTACTAAAACCCATAATCCCAGCCTTGATCATGAATTAAGCTCAAACTCTAGAAGTCCCTGCCACATAACTGCATGAAGCTTTGGTGGGGGGGCAACTAGATACAAACCATAGCAGCAATTATTTTGATGTAGTTTGAATCTATCATTTGATGTTTATTTTCTGACAGACTGCTTTGGAATCCATATACAGTGGTTCATGATTTCTGATATAACTTAATGTTGAATTATTTGATTCAGTGAAAGTGAGACCTGAACCTACAATTTCATGAACTTATTTGTGTGCAGATTTTACAGATATACACATGCATTAAATTATTGCCAATCTTGATTATAAATAGCTGTTTAAAGTTTTTTAGCCCACATGCAATCAGAAATCAACTATCTGACTCATGTTCACCAATGCTATATTTATTATAATTTTTAATTTTTTTTTTTTTTTTTGCAGAGCCAAGGATTGAACTCAGGCTCTTGCGCTTGCTAGGGAAGTGTTTATTACACTGAGCCATCTATCTCCCCAGCCTATAATTTTTAATTCTTTAAGGCATATGTCAGTACTGAAAAATTTTTTTGAGAGACACATGAAATAATTATTTACCTGTGCCTCAAGTTTAAAAGATAGTCCTATTATGATGGATGGCATTAAAATTGAAGAGTTTTCCATGGTTGGGGACCACAGTCTTGTGATAATAAATGAACAGTAGGCATTAGCCCATATTTTTGAGGCAACTTAAAGAAAAGCTAGAAATGGTAGGTGCTATTAAACCATATATACTGGAACCTCCAGGTAGTCCCAGCTATAGAATTATAATACTGTATTTATGGCTCAGAATACTGTTTCAAAAAGTAAAAACTTCTGTGTGAAAATATTTATGATAGAGAACATTCCTTCTCAGAACAGGCACGTATTTTATTGATCCCACACTTGTGACTATAGAAACATTACATTGTTTAGGCAGACTTAATAGTATCACCTGGGGGGCCGGGGAGATGGCTCAATGAAATAAGTGCTTCCCTGGTAAGCGCAAGGGCCTGAGTTCAATCCCTGGTTCCGCCAAAAAAGAAAAAAATATAGTATTGCTTGGTGAGACATTCAATGTTCTAACAATATGTTTTTTCCATAGGGTGAATGAGATGAGTTTTGTTTGGCTATGACTTATATATACTGTTTTATTGCATGAACAGTTTCTTGAGTAGAGGAGCGAGCTACAATGCCATTAAATGTGACACCAAAAAGAGTGGAATTGTTTCTCATAGTTTTTCATGGAAGTTGCCTTACTCTTGCCTTAAAGATGGGAGATGAAAAACTTGGAGAGTTTCTAAAGTTAGTAATTTTGAGCCAGGGAGATAGATAGTTTAGTGGCCTAAGCACCTGCCTGGCAAGTGGAAGGTCCCACGTTCATTACCCATGGCAAGTGGAAGGTCCCGAGTTCATTACCCATGGCAAATGGAAGGTCCCAAGTTTGTTACCCATGGCAAGTGTAAAGTCCCAAGTTCATTACCCATGGCAAGTGGAAGGTCCCAAGTTCGTTACCCATACAAGTGACTAAAATTAGTAATTTACAAACACTTAAACATAGAAATAATACATTTTATATTTATGACACTCATGCTTTCTCAAGCAGAATGAATACATTAAAAAGAAGTTTCAAATAGTATTTCAAAATTTATTTTTAAAATTAAATTGCAAAAAGCCAGTATTATTGATGTAGAGCTCTATGATTTTAGCATGTATACAGAATTATGCAAACACAACCACACTGTACAGAAAAATTCCTCCATGTCCCACAATTCCATCTGTCCCTTTGTAGTAACAGTCCCCTACAGTATAATCCATTGCTTCTACTGGTCTCATCAATATCAATATCACTTTCCTTTTTAAAAAAATATAAATTGAATCATACAGACATTGGTTTTTACTTCTGTACTCTTTTGGTTATTACTTTACCTCTATTTCCTGTCATATGATTTTCTCCTGCATTTTCCAACTCTGTGAGGTGGAAGGGTCATTATTTGGAGACATTTCTCCCTTTGTAACATAAACATTTGATTGTATATATTTTAGTACAAGTGCTTCTTTAGCTGTGCTCCACAAATTTAGATATATTGCATCTTTGGGGTATATTAGTACAAAACAGTTTTATATCTTCTTTGAAACATCCACGTTACCCAAAGGTTTTTCAGTTTTTTAAAGAGTACAAATAAGAACTAAAACAGAAAAAATTTCAAGTGTTACACAATTTTATTTAACAAAGTAATATGAATTTCACAGTATTTGTTGTAATA
>NDGM010952494.1:0-11907 GCA_002564305.1 Octomys mimax | reverse complement strand
ACACACACACACACACACACACACACACACACGTTCAAATCAGTACCACTGACAAATACTGGAAAAAAAAAAGTTGATGGTGGCCCAGCGATGTAGCTCAGAGGACTAAGTGCCTGGTTAGGCAAGGGCCGGGGTTCAATTCTTGGCACCCTATGCTGTATAGGCCCCACCCCTGGGCACATTGAGTCGCAGATGGAATCCAGGAGTGGTGGCAGTCATGGCGCACGTCTGTAATCCCAGCCCTGGGGAGGCTGAGACAGGAGGACCACTACAAGTCCGAGCTGTGTAGGGAGACCCTGTATCAAATACAGTAAAAAAAAAAAATACAGTTGATGGTGTGAACAAAGAATCTCATACCCTTGACGGTAGGAGAGTTAATTACATTTGGGGGCACTGTGCGCCACAAAGCAGTCCCTTGGGAATTCATACTACACAAGTTCTAGCACAAGAACAAACAGTATGGGCAAAATGTTAACCATAGTATTTTATTAAATGGGTTAACTATCTTTCAGAAAACTAAAATACTGGCCTATCCACATAATTGAAGACATCACAGAATTTTTTAATTAAAGGTGAGCGGGGTTTTTTTTTGTTTTGTTTTTTTGTGGAACTGGGGATTGAACTCAGGACCCTGCAAGCGCTTATTCTACTATCTCCCCAGCCACCTAAGCTATCTCCCCTACCCCCAAAGGTAAGTGTTGTGGTACTGAAGTGGGAGGATCATTTGAACCAAGTTGGAGACCAGCCTGGACAACGGCCAGCAAAACCCCCAAAGGACTCCAGATGGCCCATACCTGTTATCAGTTTCTCAGGAGGCTGAGGCAGAAGGATCTTAAATTCAAGGCCAGCCGAAGCAACGTAGCAAGATTATGCCTCAAAATCCCAGATAGAAAACAAAAAGGGAGCTACTTAATGTACTGACACAAAAAGATGTCTGTGGTGGTGCATGCCAGCACTCTAGGCAGCTGACACAGCACCACAAGGCAGACTCCAGCCTGTGCAATGTGGCAGGACCCTGTCTCAAAGTAAACCAAAAAGGCTGAGGATGTACTCCCTGGCAGGGGCCTGGATTCAACCGGGAGGAAGAGGGGGTAGGGCACTCCCATGCAGTGTAAAGTTAAGCAGCAGGCGGTAGAACCGCCCCTGTGGGTGACACCTTTGCTGTGATTCTCTGGTGGTGACCATGCAGACAGAGGTTGGAAGTGCAGTTACCTCTGGAGACTGAAATTCCAAAAAGCAGAGGACTCAAGTTCTAACCATTTTAGACAGCAGTACTGAGAAACAGGTTCTGTGCCAGGGACCGTTGTAGATTCTAAAGAGACATCTTGGGAGCTTACACTCAAGTGAGAAAAATGTTCGAACATGTAAATAAGTAAACCACACAGTATGTTGAGGAGTCAGGAATACCCAGCAGCTGCAAATTCAGACTTGCCTCAGTTCAGGAAGGAGCTTGGGGAAACCGGACTGAACTCAAGGCCCAGCAAGCAGTGAGTGCAAAGGCCTCAGGGCTGGGAGCACCAGGGTGCAGGTCAGAGTACGCCGAGGACGCTGCAGTCTTGCTGGTGCTGAACGCCATGGTGACAGTAATCCCAGCGATGTCATGACAGCAGTCCACCACAGGGCTCTCTGGACAGGATTGAGGTGATCTGATGAGTCTGTTTTTGGCATGGCATATGGTGCCAGGGATTGAACTGAGGTCCCCTGCACTTGCCTAAGCAGGTGCTTTAGACCACTGAGTCTTAACAAGAGCAGTTCACTGTTAGAAGGAATAAAAAACAAAAGGGCAGAGGCAGGGAGCCCAGGAGAAAGCAACAATGCAGGGAGACCCAAGGGCTGTCCCCCAGAAGCCAGCAGCAGGGTGGAGCACAGCAGCGAATAGAGTGGTCTCAGCCTGGACGTGGGGTGTTTGAGAAAAGCTGTTGGTGGCCTTTCCAACATTTCTCATTTAGCAACTTGAATCCTGAGCTCCAACGCTTTACCCACGGAGATGCGGGTTGAGAAATAGCAGGTTAGGGACTGTGAGCTCTCTTGTTGCTGTGACAGTACCTTAAGGTACAGCTTTATTTGGGCTCACAGTTTTGGAAGGCTCTGCCCCTCGTCAGTGTGCTCCACTGCTCTGAGGCCTCGGTCAGGCAGAAACCACCCGGCGAAGTGCAGAGTGGAGGGCAGTTGCCCACGTCCCGCCTCAGGAAGCAAGTGGAGAGCGCCTCAGAGAGGAAGCCTCTGGCCGAGCACAGCCTTCAAGGCCCCCACCCAAGGACCTGCTCCTCCCGTCAGCCCCTCCAATCAGTTAAGCTACAAACCCACCAGTGTATTATCCACTGAGGAAGTTAAAGCCCACCCGCCGGCAACCACGCCCTTCTAGCGAGTAGCTTTGGGGCGGCACGGACAACGGTAACAGGAGCCGAGAAAATCACAGGCTGTGCTTTGGAGCTACGTGGGGATCTCGGGGAGAAGTCCACTGATGTGTGGAGTTTCGGGGAGGAGAAAGGGATGGGAGCGTGTGCTTCTGAGAGTGATCAGCAGATGACCGGCACGGCCAAGACCGACCCCCCCCCACCCCCCGCCGGGTGGGGTCCCAGGCTGAACCCTGCGCTTTGTGACAACTGGGTAAGGGATGGTTTCAACGGAGAGGAAATCAGCAGTGTCAGAAGAGACAAGAGAGACGAGACCTGAGACCTTTACAACTTCAGTGGACTAGCAGGAGCAGTCCCTAACAGCAGTGCGGCTGAAAGAGAGTGCGCTAACTCTTCAGGCAAATGCTGGGAAGTGACCCCGAGCAATCCGTGCAGAACGTATGTGAAGACTGTCAGTGGAAGCAATCACGGCAAAGGTGCACGGAGCTGGAGCAACCCAGTAGAGGAGACACACTCGCGACAGCACTGCAGAGCCCAGCAGCCGCGCAGGGAGAGCCTGTAGGAGCTGCACAACATGCATGTCCAACCAGGGACAAGACCTGCACAACGGGGCGGCCTGTCACCACCTTCATGGTGCTAGCGGTGAGCATATGGCCACAGGTACAGGTCGGAGGGCAGCGGAGGTGATGGCGTAAGCTTGTAAAAGTTCTCTTTGGACTACTTCCATCTTCCCTGTAACTAGGAATAAAAATATCACAAGTGAGGAAGGAGTGAATAAAATATGAAATAGTTCTTTCATTTTGTAATGTATTTGGTATAGGGTCTCACTACACAGCTCAGACTCGTAGTGATCCTATTTCAGCGTCCCCAGAGCTGGGATCACAGGTGTGTGCCACCACGCCATCTTGGTAGCTGGCTAGGTGCACCTGGGCTAGGCCAGCACCGCAGTTCCGGGATTGAACCTGGGTCTTTGCACTTGAAACCACTAAGATATCTGTGTAGCCCTGAAATGTTCTTTTAAAACAGCAGGTATGAGTAGCACATTCTTTCAATCTGCAGCACGATTAACCTACAGTAAGATACATAAAGTATGCCGTTTCCCAGGTTGTGACATACATATGCACATCAACCAGAACCACGTGAAGATACTGAACGCATCATGGCCCACTCCTCCATGTCCCCTGGCCCCCACGGTTCTTCCCGTAGATTTCCACTTCCTAGTTTATTTAGAAGCCAGGCAGCACGTTTTTGGTCTTTGACAGTGACCCCTCTGAGATGTGTCTGCTCCGTGCAACTGGTTTTCCTCTGGTGCGGAGCACCAAGCCACTCAGGTGCACAGCCGGGTAGCCACCCATCCGCTGGCAGCCCCATAGACTGCTCCCAGTCCTCCTGGGGCACATGCTGCTCTCCCAGCAAGCCGAGAGGTGCTGTGCAGAGGAAACTACCCCGCTGCCCTCCCGAGTCACCGTGCTGCATTCCCCCCAGCACGCGAGTTCGGCTTGCTGCTCCACATCCTCACCACACAGCAAGTCAGCAGTTCTCATTTCAGCCATTTTTCTAACAGATAAGAGTACTAGTTCATTGTGGTTTTAATCTGCACTTTCTAGGAATTCTCAAGTCCTTATTTACCATCTGTAGATCCTCTTCAATAAAGTATGCATGTCAATATTTTGCCCGTTTTGAAAATGGGCAGATGGTGGGCTTAATGAACTTTGGATTTTCTATATTATTGGTGTGTGTCCTTCAAAGAAAATTTTTGTAAATATTTTCTGCCACCATATGTCCTTCCTGTTTAGTGTCTTTCAAAGAGTTTTCCAAATCTGATCAAGGGCAATTCATCATTTTTTTTTCCTTTAAAAATCTCTACCTAACCCAAGATTGAATGCTTTTTTTCTTTCCTAGAAATATGGTTTTGGGCTATACTTTTAGGACTCTAATCCACTTCAAGTTTAGTTCCTGTATATGGCAAAAATTTTTATTTATTTATTTACTGCCGTACTGGGGATTGAACTCGGGACCTTGCACTTCTCAGGCAAGTACTTATTCTACTGAGCTATCTCCTTGGCTGTATCCTTTTTTAAAACTTTGCATGTACTCAAGTATTCCATCATGTTTTCAAAGAGTCTGTAAAAACTGGCTGTTTACATGGACACTGGTATACTTGTGGATTCTCTGTCTCCAGCAGCCCCGCAGCCACTGGCAGGAGGGTCTTGAGTTGACTAAGTTGAAAACAAATACAAGGATAAATGGAGATCCTGAGGAGGAAGTCTTGCTTCTTGAGGAGTCCTGAGGAAGTGAACTGGCAAAGCTGGGGAGTACTAGCAAAGAAGTGAACTGGCAAAGCTGTTTTGTGGGCAAGCGCTGCTGCGCCCCCTTAAGCAGCTGCTTAAGTGCCTGCCTGGCAAGGGCAAGGTCCCAAGTTTGATCTCCAGTTAGAAAAAAAGGAAAGACAGACAGACAGACAGACAGACAGACAGACAGACAGACAGACAGACAGACAAAAGAAACATAAAATGGCAAAGTGGAAAAACATAGTAACTCAGGCACAACCAGGCATGTAAGACATTTTTAAAAGAGGCTTAAACAATGCAAGGTGACCTGGCTGTGCACGCATAGATCTGGGGAAGTGCCATACTAGTGGGACAGGCTGCAGGAGGCTGGCAAAACAATGACAGGGGTGCAGCAGTGCTTGCTCACAAAACAGCAAGCAGGCAGCTAGGGTAGAGCAGTCGCCCCGGGCTGGCCCTCCCGCATCCTCCTCCACTTCTACAAGGGTGCTGCTCACTGTGTGCTCCTCTTCACAACCAAGTTACCTCACTGAACCGTCTTGGTAGGTACAGCGTATGGCTGGGGCCTCTCAGCCTCTGCTGCACTGGCTCTCCTATGGTTCCCGTGCGCAACAAGCCGCAACAGATGGGAGGAGTGGTCAGTTTCCGAGGCTCATTGTGCAACTTCCTTTGACAAAACCCTTCCTTCCCCTTCACAGATTAAAGCTATCTATCTCCAGTTTGTAGATCATCTCCACACCTGTAATTAAAAAATTAAAATGCACATGATGGGGAGGGGGGTGAATTATACAGGAATGCTGCAAGTTTGAAAAACCGTAAAAGGGCTGGGGAGACGGCTCAGTGGTGTAAGTGCTTGTGAGTTCAATTCTCAGGAAAACCGCCCCCCCAAAACCCTGTAAACCTAGAAATGACAAAAATTTCAAAAGGTTCTCTTCACTGGGGTTGGGAGGTATGGGAGGAAAAAATACCTCAACCAATTCTTCTACAGACACATGGCCAACAACATGAAGTTTGTGCTTCGTGGACTTATCAGTCTCCATCTAAAAGGAGCCCAGGGAAGCATTCCCCCCAAGTGGAAAAGGCACAGGAAACAGGAAGCTCTTTGCCTAGGGCCCAGCAGGGGCACTGGCTGGAAAAGTACAGGAGGGCTACAGTTCAGGTGGCAGGAAAACTAAATAAATGTGTTCTCTATAGTCCTATTCCTGTATTAGTATATGTGCTGCCGAAAAGAGCACAGATGCATCTAGAGGAGGGGCGACACCACATGCAACTACTTCTATTTCTTATTAAAAATATTTGGGTTATCTACCTATGTTGACAAACAGTACACATTCCCTCTGCTTTGTTTGGGAGGCAGGCTCTCTCTGTGGTGCCTAGGCTACCGAACCCCAAACTATAGCAATCCCGCAGCTGCCTCGGCATGCCCAACAGCTGGGACTACAGATGCACACCAACACACCTAGCTTCTCATTCTGTAATTTTAAGACAATCTTGTCACACCGCCCCCCCAAAAAACCAAACTAGGCTATAACTAACATCCACTTTATTCAGTTCTATCAACTCAGAAGGCAACAAATGACCACATAAAAAAGGGGAACATTTTTAATGTATACATATAAAATTGGTCTAGGTATCTAAGGTGTTTGATTTAATAAAAAAAATCGAAATCTCAACTGTCTAATCCCACCTAGTTTCTGCCAGGCCTTCTAGGCCTTAGTTATTACACCTTCTTCTATAGTGTTTTATTACTTTCATGACTACAAAATGAGGCACTCATACAAAATAGACAGGAATACATATATTTATGTTATACTGACACCCAAGATATCAGGGATACTTGAAAGAAGCCCTTGTGATGGCTGTGTAAAAACCTGACACAACAGCAGTAAGCTGGAAGGCAGGCATGTGACTGACAGGGCAAATGAAGCAGGCAGACACAAGACAGCCGGCCCTCAAGCGCCCCCAAGGCTCACTACGCCAGCGGTAGACACATTAGCTTGCCTTCTCTTGGTATAGCTAAGTAACACTCTAAAGGAGGATTTCAAACATAATTGAATTTTACAGTGTAAAAAAAGTAAGCATAGAGTTTAATACTTTCAATTCTGAAAATAAAAATAAGTGACTAACTTTTAAAAAAGTATCAGTGCTCTTTTGGCACTGGTCTCCTCTGTGTGACTGCGAATACAATATAGAAATTTCCAGTGTTTTTTTTTAAAAGTCATTAATTCAACTTAAATTTAAAAATTACACTTTGACAGTGTAATACTAATAGAATAACACATCTGTTAATAACAAATTCTTTGAGGGAAAGTTATCACTTGTATGAGGGAAAGAAAAAAACACAAGACAAGTTTCCACAGTAACAACAGTTGTATTACATGTCGAAATAAAAATTGCTTGCTTACATCTGGAATAAAGATGTCTCATCTTCTTTGTTTCTCCAAAGAACAAGGGAGAGGGGGGCGGGCTAAAAACATTGAGCTTCTTAAAGGCCAGCTACACACAGACTTCACATTGGCATTTTTCTTCAGTTTCATCTCAGCTAATAGCACTTCACAGTTCAGAAACAAACATAATTTGCTAATAATGAACAAATGAACACCTCAAACTATGACCACCTGATAACTGGCCATATAAAGATTAACCTCAAATGATGATTTGTTTGCAACATAAATAGTAAAAATAAAGCAACAAGGTCATCTTCCTTGAAGACTTTTAGCTCAATGTAAAATAATGGAAAACTATACAACAATTAAAAAAACAAAACAATGTGAAGGGCAGTAAAATTAATACTTAATGAACTGTGGGTTTAAAACGTAACTACTGATTAATAATGAAACCCAGATGGCTACCCAAGCTAATACACCAGGGCTCCTTTCCTTAGGATTTATCTCACTGAAAACAGGACAAAGCACACCTATCTGAAGGGGAGGGATGTCTTCAGAAAGACAATATAAAATTATCTGCCAGTGAAATAAAACAAGAGCAAGTTTTGGCCATGCGCACACATGTGTGTGTGCACATACACAATTTTTTATGTTTTTAAATAAAACATAAAATTCATTTAAAATTTCATAGGATTGAAAAATTTTAAGCTTTTGTGGTATCACCTAGATCTGTTAAAACAACATATTTCTAATGACTTTAAATCACATCTACAGATTTTCTGAAAATTTAATAGAAACCTAAATTAATAAAATCAACCTATATGCCCAATTCTGTATTTTCCTCATAAAAAGAACTTATACAGCCATACATCATGACAGATGGCATTATGCCTTCAAATGCTACAAATATTTTACAGTAGGGCTGTATTTCTCAATATAGGTATAGCAAAACAAGAGGAAGGGCTACTACAAAGTGCCTAAGAGTGTTAACACTGAATCCTATGGCAGGCATTTTATACTGATATTTTAAAATAATTTTAAAGTATTTCCTTACCAATTAGGGAAAAACTACTGAGAAATAAAAACTATCAGAACATGTTGCTCTTGATTTTGGTAGCTTATGTTTGGCTGACATTCATATTTTTAAAACATTCTGACTTTAATCTATGGGTTTTAATACTGTATGGAAATTTGTATAGTTTTTAATGACTGTCCATTTCTATGAGAATTTCTAAACTGTCACTCAAAAGTAAATACTACCCTTACAATATACCATTAGCATTAAATACTTGGATCATATAACCATTCTATTCGTCCAAACTTTGAACTGAACGTTTTGGTTATAAGGGAAAATCAAGTTTGTAAGTGTTCAGTTCTCTGAGATGTTTTATAGCATGTTTGTAATAAAATACATTCCTATGTGAAAAGGCCAGCTCAGGCAGCTTCCTTTGCAGGTTTATTCTGTAAACAGAAAGCTCTGGAAACATTGAGACTTACTGATGAACATGTAGGAGAAATACGCTCACCGATCCTCTCTCAGCAATGACCCGGCTAGCAGGTGCAGGCATTCTATGCAGGATTCTGCAATGCTGGCCATCCAAGACCAACCACACCTGCTTGACAAGTGCCTCGGCTGCGTGTGACCCCCAGGGAGATGCAGTGTCGCTGGTGATGTTACTCCCTAAGATTTATGATCTTGCACAACACTTTCAGCCAAAAAGTAAGAGTTGTGTGGAAGGGGGATATAAGCATGAATGAAAATCTTCATTTGTACTTTTTTTTTTTTTTTTTTTTTTTTTTGCCTTTTTCTCCCCAGCATGAACATGCCCCTAACAAGCATAAAAATCCAACTCCCAATGATGATCACTAGGGATATTAAATTATCAAAATAAAAATAATCTCACCTAGCACAAGATACTATACAATATTACAAACATAGACACATGAAAAAAATCAGGCAGTAGAAAATGTACAACAGCTTTGGTGTTATACAAAATAATTTCCAAAAACAACAGTGAAGCACACAGTTCATGTTTTCTTACCACAGACCCTTCACTGCTGAGGCAACCTCTGCTTCCTCTTGGCGCCCGTGAGGTGGAACAGCCCAGACAGACAGAACAGACAGTTACTGAGTGGGAACTGCTAGGAACACCATGAGCTGCGCTCCCCAGCGGCTCTGAAGTCTTGCCTGTGCTATTGCTCTGTGGCATGATTCCTGTCGAGATCACAGCAGGTCCAAAATAAAGTGACAACTAGATTTAATAAATTAATATACATTTGTTTGTTTAAAGATGTACAATGCACATTCTGTTTAATCCAAGGTTTTAGGGGACCAAGGAGCTTCTATGTACACATATACAGATCTCAGACAGCAGTGACGTCAGCAGATGCAGGGTGGAGCAGCGGAGCTGTACGAGCTGCCCTCTGAATGCTGAGGATACAAGTCAAGTATGGTTAACTTAAGAACGCTGAGAGATCATGGGGACCCTCCAAAGCGAGAAGTCCACAAAGAGGACGTGTAAAGGCAAGGGCAAGGCCAAGGAGCTGAAACAACCACTTCACTCTTGGGACGACGGTGGAGGAGGCGCAGAGGTGCCCTGCTTGCCAGACTTCCGCTCATAGTTCACCAGGCGCTGCCCCACAAGGTACCTAGGTGGGAAACACAGGGTGGTCACTCTCTTGCCCAACCTTCTGCAGCAGAAGGTTGCTTTTAATGTGAATCACATCATCGTGCTCCTACTAAACCTTTCAGTCATTAGGAAGCTGAATGAGGGGTCTAGGAGGAACAGACGCTGAAAGTGAGTGGGTTCGCAGAAGACGCAGAGTGGGCCCGGTGGCTGCTGGATGCCTGATGCTGTGCAGTGAGCGCGGCACGTACTAAGTCGGTGGGTCTGGAGCACAGAGGAAGCATGGCAAATGACCAGAGGGGAGGGAGCTGGAGGGTTCACAGTTTAGAACCCAGCTCTGTGGCACAATCTGAGCAAACAGACTAGAAACACAAACGTCAGGCTGGGCCAGGGTGCAGCAAGATCTGTAGGGCACTGCAGGCAGCACGTAGCCACTGAAGGTGACACAGTGGCAGCAGGAAACAGGCGGGAAGGCTGCTCGTGGCCAGGAGCTTATTTCCTCATCAGTGACTGAGGAGTGCAGTGCCACAGCACAAGGTTGCTGTGAGAAAGGTAACAGCCAGTCCAGGACTGTGCCTAATGTGTCCTGCACGGCAACCTCTGCTGCTCACGCCCGTAGGTGCTGCCAGATTCCAAACCCAGCTTCTCCGCTGGTGCAGCAGCCTCAGGAGCGATCTGGCCGCTTCTGACCGGCTGCTCCCTGGATCACTATGCGTAAGAAGTGCTTTTAGATCCATGACTTCACTGTGAGTTCAGTCTCTCTTTTCACCAATTCTTTTTCTTTTTTTTAATAGCACAACTTACATATTTCACATGGGCAAAAAATTAGTATCATTTATAGTATCTTAAGATAAACTGCCTTTGTTTTTAATCTATGTATTTAGTACAGGGTCTCACCACGCAGCTCGGACTCATAGTGATCCTCCTGCTGTCAGTCTCTCCAGAGCTGGGATTACAGGTGTGCACCACCACGTCCAATCTCGGTGGCTGGCTCAGCACGCCCAGGGCAGGGCCAGCATGGCCATGGTGCTGGGGACTGCAACTTGGTCCCTGCGCTTGCCTAAGTAGGCACTTACTCTGCTAAGCTATCTCACCGGCCCAATGAACTGCCTTTGAATGGGAACTTCCTTTTCAGTATTTCATAACTAGAAAACTTATTACTGTGGAAAACGAAGACTGCTTAGACCACATTGGGGTTGGGGGTAGAGGAGAGGGCCTGTCATACACTGCCCGTCAGGCAGGGGAGGAGGCTCCATATTCTCTTTAGGCATCATTCAAGCACTGAAGCTCTGGCAGAACAACTTCAATGCTGTAAGAATCGTGCGTTTTGCTAGCAGCGATAGAGCTCCTGGGCCCACTAATTCTTTTCTTGAAGTTATCGACCTCACCTCAGTGTTCCCTCACAAACCAGTACAACCCAGGATTTCACAATGTTTTCAAACAGTGATGATATCTGACACAATACACATGGTGCAACCCAGCACATTAGCAACCAACAGATACTGTAAGACGTTCTAAGGATGTGCACCACACTTTGGGAAGGAAAAAACCCAAGGGCATACAAAACTTACAGAGAACAAAAATAGTAATCCAAACCAAAAGTAATCCAGTGGCAGAGAAGTGAGAGTGTAAACCCCAGCCTAACTCTCCTGATCTACCTTTTCCTGTTCCCAGCCAGAGCAAAACCTTGGGATCAACACTATGCTGAGAAGCAGCCCTTGAGCAGGCAAGACCTGCCAAGAAGAGTGTGCTGGGGGGCCGGGGAGATGGCTCAGTGGAATAAGCACTTCCCGGGCAAGCTCAAGGGCCTGAGTTCAATCCCTGGTTCCGCTGGGCTTAGGAGAAAGGACTGCAACAGGCCACTGGGCCTGGACCTGTGCTGGAGGCCAAGAAGGGAGCCTGGGCGAAGCAGTGAGAGGAGGGGGACTCCGCGGGAGCCAGTCTTGTGTGCAGCTCCACCTGCACTCCTCCTCATCCTCAGTGAAGACAAGCCACACAACGTGAGCCCACTGTCCTCACTGGAAACAGCCCACACTCTTCAGAGCCAGCACACCTGTGCACCAGGAGCACACATGTGGAAAAGCCTTGGGCACTTAACTTTTTTATTTTTATTTATTTTTTTTCTAGTATGCATATTTTATATCAGTCATTTATTTATGTATTTATTTATTTATTTTTGGCAGAGCCGGGGATTGAACTCAGGCCCTTGGGCTTGCCAGGGAAGCGCTTATTCCACTGAGCCATCTCC
>NDGM010952491.1:0-14664 GCA_002564305.1 Octomys mimax | reverse complement strand
TATATATATATATATATATATATATTATGAAAAAAATCATAATCAAAGCATGGTGTTGACAAAAAATAGAGACTCACAGATCAAAGGGGTCCATTCTTTTTTTTTTTTTTTTTAACTGGGGATTGAACTCAGGCCTTTGAACTTCCCAGGCAAGCACTTATTCTACTGAGCTACCTCCCCGACCCCAAGGGATCCATTCTTATTCTCCTTGTGGTTCCTTCTCACTTCTCAGATCTCAATGAAAATTGTATCAGGGTAAATTTGAAGGTCATGAACCTTAGTTGGTTTTGTTTATGCTGTACTTTACATATGCATGTAATAATTTCAAAAAAAATCAGTTGGCTATTGGCCATTTTAGAAATGGATTTGATGATATTATTGTGTCCGTACACCTTGCCCAAGTAGCAGTAAAGTTTTAACTACACTGAGATATAAGATATTTATTTTACTATAATTTCTAACATTACTGAATACTGCTCTACTATATTTAGAAATAAATTTGGACTTTTATGCTAACTATAAGTCCATTGCAACAGTAAATAATATTATTTGTACTATCTTTTGTAATTTCAGACGGGACTATTAGTTTACTTCAAAACAACTTTTGTCTTCAATATTTGAGGTTTTATTGGTTGTGTTGAGCATCAGTACACATGATTCACTTTGTACACAATTCTTAACATACATAGCAAAAAATGCCGTGTATTGTTTTTCAATTATTTCAGTGACTTTCCAGCTTCAAAATTAGAGACAAATTTTCTGTAACAGATTAAGTACCAGTATCTTCAAATGCTGACAAAGTGTTACCTAAGTCCCACCCATTTACAATTTTGTATCACATACACTATGTACTGCAATTTTTTATCTTTCCCAGCACATTAACAAAATGAGGCAAACAGGACTGCCACCACCAAAGATGTTACAGAGGGCACACCATTCTGACAGGGCAACAATTAGGAAGTCATTTGCTTTAAGAAACAATTCTACTAAAAATATGGGAATAGAAGTCACTTAAAGTATCCAAGACATATTAAACGCAGAACTATAATTCCAAATTGCCATTTCATATGCTTTGTATTGCAGAACATAAGACTAACCCCCACCTTGGGAATGTTAAGCTGACACCCAAGACAGTCAAAGCCTGCCATAATTCCATATCCCACTGTTCCTGGTTATACCAAAAAGTAAACAACCAGAGAATGATTTCACTTCTAAAAAATAATTAACACTTAAAAAAATGCGATGAGGCAGGCTTCCTTCTGGTGTAAAAATGTTTCTAGAGTTACTAAAAGACTTGCGTTTTACAAAACAGTTGAAAAAATATTCCTCTGGATTATACAAGAAGGGAGACAGGGTGTGTGATTCATCAGACTTGGCTTCTTTCTCTTCTGCTTCATCAGAGGCAGAACTCGCCTCATTTTTAGTTTCTCCATTTTTCACAGGATAATCTCCTTTCGTTTGTGGATTATCCCCTTCAGCCTGTTTTTCCTTGGCTCCCCTTTTCCCTTCTGCTTGCACTTTTTGTCCCAGTCGTCCTTTCCCGCAGCCTTTCTTGGCTTCTTTTTTTCTCTTTCTCTTTCTCTTTCTCTTTCTCTTTCTCTTTCTCTTCTTCTCCTCCCCCTCCCCTTTTTCTCCCCCTCCTCTCCCTCTCCATTCCTCTCCCCCCTTTCTCCCCCCCCGTATTTTTGTGTTCCAAGCAACATTTATTTAGGTAAGATTAGTGGCAAAGTGTCATTTAGTGTAGTAATTTACAATTATTCACTGTATTTTTCAGTCACATCTTACACAACATGAACATGATCCACCAACGTTTCCACTTTAGCTGGAACAGGTTTAGCCAACAACCTCGCCCTTCTCCTCTTGGGCTCCTCCTTTCCTGCCCCTTACACCGAGCCGAGCTTCCTCTTGGGCACCTTGGCAGCGCAGGGCCACGTGCAGGGCCACGTGCGGAAGCTGTGGGTCGAGGCACACTGGGGCCTTGCGGAGCTAAACAGTTTGACAACCGTTCCTCTCGCCACCGGAGCCTTCAAAGCAAGTGTTTTCAGTTGTATTTATATAAAGTAAGGATGCTCTGTTTATTCTTTAGTGTTCTTTCTTAAAAATGTAATTGTAGTAGCATATCTCAACATTCAAAGAAGAAAATTTATAAAATCCTCAGAAATATATTTTTAGAAAAGCCTTTAATATTCTCGTGTTCTTAGTGCTAGCTGTGTGCTTAAAGCAAGGACATAATTTTGAATACTTTTAATGGGACTAATGTCAAAAAATCGGGCTGCAGAAAATGCTTAGTGGTGTAGGCGACTGCCTGGCAAGCACTAGGACCCGGATTCAATCCTGGTACCACAGCCCACACGGGCCCTGTAACCCCTTGCGCACCATGTAAAGCACCCAAACAGGGTATGGTGCTGCACTCCTGCAATCCCAGCACTGGAGAGGCTGTGCTAGCAGGATCACTATGAGTCTGATCTGCATATTGAGACCCTGTACCAAATGAATAAATAAATAATTTTTAAAAATCAAAATGTCAAAGTATCTTTTACTGAGACTTAACACGAAACACATTTTGTGACCTCTCTTTGCCTTTTAAGTATGGACAGTGATTTCTGCCAAATATAAAACAATGCAGTGTGTATTCATCTGCCTTACTGACCAGCTGTGGTGCTGCATTTTTGGGTATTCCTTAAAATAAAAATGTCCATGCAAGTAATTGCACTGAATCGATTCAGGACATCAGAACAGCAATGACAGCACAAGTAAAGAAGAATCCAGAAATGCTTAAGAGATTAATAAGAATGATGGAGTAAGTGGTTTGATATGAGGGGGTATATTTTGAGGGGGATGAATGACAATGTGTCTTTTATTGTAATTTTTTTAAAAGTCGGTAGTCACCCTATTTTCAGTCATTCTATTAAAATCAACTATTCTCTGGGTCTATCATTATGAGTTTAAGCACATTTATTGGACTCTTTTTGACACTTCAGACTGGGAAGCTGGCTCACTTCTCATTTAACTCTTTGTAAGACCAAGGAAAACCTTAGTTTACTTGTGCAGTAAACCCAACCAAAGAATTTGATCCACAGGGCAGAGGGCTTCTAGAGCAGAAAACTTCTATCTCCATTCCCCCAAGAAATTCATCACAAGTCTTGCTGGTCAGGAGGAGCTCAATAAATGTGAACAGGAGGAAGAAAATCAATCTCGGTCTCATTGGAATAACTGTAGAAATAAATTTCCCAAGAAGCTGAGAATTTGAGCTGCTAAGCATCAGCTACAGGCTTCCAGAATTTTCATAGAATTAAAAAATTACAATTTCCCCTTTAATATGATTTCCTTCAGTTTTATGCCACCTATCAACTTTCATTTAATAAACTGCATAGAAGTAACGATGTCACGTTTTTAGAGGATGAATTTTTGGAAGGGATTATCCTGTTCCCATAGCATGATCTTTAAACACTATTGTAGCCGCTCCTTAGAATCCCCTAAAATTGAAATCTCCTTACAACGGCAAAATATACTACCTACTTGTTCTAATGTTCAATATTAGTTCTCCTGATCGGTGTTTCCACTAATATATACTCAGAAAGATTTTTTATTTTTTTGTACTGGCAACTGGCACTCATATGCTAGGCAAGAGCTATACCACCAGCTAAATCCCTTGCCAATTTTAGCAATTCTTATTATTTTTAAAGGAATGTCACTGATACTTTAAACATTTCCCACTCAGGTGTAAGAGATTCCATGGTTAAATTCCTCTAGGATTCTTTTCCCGGCTTCCACTTCCTTGCACTGTATTGTAATGAATGACCCAAGACACTGGTTAATCCTATAGCCTGTTGTTTAGGTCTGTAGTTCTCCTACTTGTAAACTTTAAAATGTGGAGATTTGCATCTTAAAACTTTTTTACTGAAGATAAGACTGTAATAAATTAATGTATGAATAGTTGTCTTTCAGCAAGTGCAAGAAATATTTCATTCATAAAACATTGAAAGCATTTGAGACCTATTTTTTTATTTTAAATGTCTTATCTTTTTTCAGTAATCAGATAATAGGTGATTAATGCTAAATGTATTTTGAGAGATATCAGCCCTGAACTTAAGCTTTTTAAATTCAAGAATATCTGTGAATTTAACAAATTCTAATTGATTTAGAGTAATCATTCCGACCATGGAGGTTCATACGATGAGAAGAAAAGTACTTAATAATTTACTTTTTTAGAATTTGACTTTCAATAGGCCTTGATTAGCATGGACTTAGTTTGAAAAATCCAAAACTGATTAATTTTTTCCTGAAATATGATTTATTCTGAACACCAATCATTTACTTATTTGTCTTCCTGTGTCAGACAAGGGTCGAAGTGATGGGTAGAAATGGACAGCACTTTTTCAGCAGGCTGAGGAGACAGTAATGAGCTTCTGGGTGCCTGTTCACCCCCGTAGTAGGCACTGGAGCGAGGAATGGAAAAACTCTAGGGGGTCTGATGAATTACCAAAAATCTGGATTCAAATTCAGAAAACTATTTTACCGTCTTCAGGCTCATTTACCCGACTATGAAGCAGACAAAAGCCAAGCAATCACTTTCTGCAGTCCTATTTTTATGAGCAGTACAAAATAATTTTGGGGGGTTGTAGTCATTGCACATGTGAATAAAATGTATTATTTTAATGGTGAGAAATTCTCTCCCTTTCAAAACAAGGTAATTTTATTTAATTGTCTTGAAAAGGTTTGGGAGTAGTCTTTATTAGTAGAATTTGTTTCTCATGCATTTATATTCCACTTTCTAACACATACTAAGTGCTCTCAATGTAATAATTATTTGTAGCTTACCTGCAAGAAGATGCACAAGTAAACTGATTAGTCACACAGTAACTTCTATAACAATTTGACTTTGCTATGACGTTGATGAATGTTATCATTTTTCTACAAATTATCTTATTTTCAGAAGTAGTGGTTTAAAGATTATAGGAATTTACACGCCACAAACTGGGCTTATCCATAGCAAGTGGTAGTAAGAAGTTATATTGCCGTATAATCTGTGAACAATCTGAGAGAGAGAGAGAGAGACAGAGAGATAGAGATAGACAGACAGACAGATAGAGACAGACAGACATAGTGATGACAGATAGATAGATAGATAGATAGATAGATAGAATAACCCACTCTGCCTTTATGGCCTCTTCCATTCTCAATAGCATTGGGACAAAAATGTGACTGGATGAAAGAAGTGTATTTTTTTCAATTCAAGGTAATAATTCCATCATTATCACATATGCCCTTTGTTCAAAAAATTATAACTTCTAATCTCTCTAATTATAATGCTTTCAGCTTCCCACAGGAAAAGAGCTTCGATCTGTTGAATTACTTTTTTTCCATAGTGGTCCTTCAATGAGTCACTGTAGCAGTTTAAATTAAAGCTATTTAAATATTAATTTAGTATAACTTTATTGAAATCATTTTTACATTTGAAATTTTTTAGTAAAATTTAAGACCTTTTTCATTGTGATAAATAACTGTGTTTTAACGTGCTTTGACTCCAGTAGAGGGAGGCCTCTGTATCCTATTTCCTGGGTTTCTTGACATGGCCTCAGAGAATGCCAGTGTAAAACCTAAGCCACCAACCGGGGAGGAACGGATGGTAGAGTTTAATAACAAGGTGAAAGTCACGGATGCCGGCACAATTAAGAAAACAATCCCTGCAGCTCCTCTAGAAGTTCAGAGCATTGCACAGGATACCTGCATACTCTGCTGCTGCTCCGGCAGTCTAATCTAGAAGGTCACACCAGAGCAAACTTCCTATAAGAAAGAAAGGGAAGTGGAACACAAAAGGATCTGCAGCACGGAGGATAATTGCACCTCAGCTCCTCTTTCCATCTGCAGTTAACTTTGAATAAATCTTGAAGATAGACGTTTGCTTTAAATCATTTTATCAAATGGGAAGAGCAGATAAAATATGTGTGATAACAATGTATTCATTGTATATAAAATTATTTTTTCATTAATTAATTAATTGATTGGCACAGGGTCTCACTACGCAGCTTGGACTCACAGTGATCTCCTGTCTCAGCTTCCCCAGTATTGGGATTAGAATTGTGCGCCAACATGTCTGGTTTAAGTAGCCATCATGGTGGCATGGCGTGTGATACTGGGAATCAAACCCGGGTCCTTGCACTTGCTAGGCAGGTGCTTAAACCACAGAGCTATCACCTCAACCCCTACATTTTCAATTTCATAGACTAATACAAGGCTGAACTCTTATTTAAGCATTTAATGTTAACTTTTATTTAAATACATACTGCTACACTGGTCAATGTTAGGTACCTGGCCATATCATACCTATGATTTTAAGTTAAAAATATCCTATATGGATCTTTTATGTTGCTGGGAAAGCTGAAAATTGCTTCTCAGTTATGGTCCTTACAAACCATAAACAGCAACTTACTGACCTAATCTATCATACACTTATGTTTGTTTTAGTTCAAGCAGGATTTAAAAATGTATTAGTTGAAAACATTAAAATACTGATATCATATATACCAGAGTGGCTGGCTTCTTTTCTGAAGATGAGGGTAAGGTGGGCTAGTATTTCATTTCCATTTGCACACAGACATTGTCCTGTATTTCCTTCCTCCACATGGGCAGAGGCCCCTCCACTGCATCCCTTTCCCCAGCCCTTCCCTGTCACAGTCATCATTCACCTGCTTTACCTGCTTGACTTTGTAATCCTTAATTTACATACTTAAAAGTTTTGCTCAAATTGTAGTAGTGTCTATGACAAATACATTAGAGATAGTACACTCCATGCACATCAAAATTATGAGCACCCCTGCAAAGACTGTATGAAAAACAACCATCCGCTCACAGGCACAAAAATTGTGCATCAATTTAAACCTTCTAGAGTATAAATGGCAGGTTGAAATGGAGCCAATTTGGTAGCTGGCTTAGAGCTCAGAATGCAACCAATGTTTTAACAGATTATAATGAAAGTGACTAAAAATGACAATAGTTTTGTAAGGAAAAATTGAAGTTTTGCTTTTAAAACCGGTGCATTGATATGTGTTGGTGGTTTTAAAATGTAAAGCAAGTATTTTGCTTTTTCTATATTTTTTTCCTTCAAAGTGAGGTATTCAATTTCTAAATAATCTTAAATATTATTTAAAATATATCCTTAGCAGATTCTAATGTGCGCTACTCCAGCATGCAGGTGGAGTTACTGACTGCAATTCACTATCACCAAAGAGCGAAAGTGTTCCAAACCTGAATCCAAAAATGAATTCTTAGGTGAGCTCATGTTTGTAGTATTATTTTCTCAGCTATAATTTGTTAAAGTAAGTTGGTTTCTGTGATAGGTTTCATTCTAAAAGACTTCACAAATGCAAACCTTGCAAAATTTATGGAACGCATGCATAATGACATTTAAAATTTATTGTCATTTATTGTCAGCTATGATGAAGACAAATGGCAATAATGAGAAATAAAAGTAAAATAAAAGTGAGAAAGAAAGCATAATCAAGCTTCAGTGTGCTAAGCTATTTATTTTTGCTGTCTTTTACTTAAGTAGATTTTGATCAACCTCACCATTACATATTCCTAACGCTTTAGGTACAATGACCTGTTTCTATGATTTGTTAAAGTTCAGTATGTTTGTATAATAAAATAAACCTACAATTTTATTTTAAAAGTGTAATCTAAGGATTCTACTCTAGTGTTAATGCCAAAATTAGCAGGGGTGTGTGTGTGTGTGTGTGTGTGTGCGCGCGCACGCACACACATTTTATTTTATCCAAAAGCAATTTTAAAATTGCAGAAAAACTGCAGAGAGATTGTTTTAACACATGTAAAAAGATGCTTTAAGAAGTATCAATTGTTATAGAGAAAATATACTCTCCTAACTTTTAATTAACAGATTTATTTTACTTATGTAAGCAGTCTTACACACTGTGATGTGAATACTGAAAAATTTAATTCATATTGTTTTAGGTTGAAGTAATTTTATGACGTGTGGAGGACATCAGCAATTCATGTACCCTGAGAAAGTGTACCCTCTTGTTGTTCTTCTAGAATCTTTCTCATAACTTATCTCATCAACCTTAATGTACTGTGAGGGTTTCTGGAGTAACTATAGTTCAAAACATTAAAAGAAATATTTTTCTACAGAAAGAACACTATTTGTGGAAAGAGATTGACATGGCATTTTTATATTTTAGCAGTATATCATGCATTAGAAAAATATGGAAATCCCTGCATAATTTTAAATAGGGCACGTCAAACTTATCAGTTATTTGAGAATAAGAAACTAACCAAGCATGGGAGAAAATATCAGAAATTGGATCTTCAACTGGAAAAAAAATTATAAAGGCTCCATAAATGGTGAAAGTTTGGGTATAAAATAGATGATTAATTATGTAATCAAGGTAAACAATTAAAATGCACTTAAGTGAGTAAAATTATATTTATTTTAGTTTATTGTTGATAATAACAGCAGAGCTTAAGTGGAATAGAGGTTTTATAGGTTTGGGGTTTGTAGAGGAACAGAACTGATGGAAATATATTCACGAATAAAAATTATGCAAGGGAATGAATTAGGCTTACAGGATCACAGTCAGATAGTCCACAATGGCCTTCTGCATGTCAAAAATGCAGAAGTTCCATTAACTACTCAGTCCAAGAAACTGAAAGTTGCAGAGTAAGCAGGACTGAGGATGCGTTGCCAGTCTCCGGTCAAGATCCCCAGAGGCTGGGAGCGTAGTTTGCATTGGTCAATATTGCAAGGGTGAAGAATCTGGAGTCTTATGTCCACAGAACCAAAATATGCACTCACTCATGAAGGGTGGAGTTTTATAAAACTGCAGCCCAACTTCCCTGTATTCTCTGTTACCATTCTAACCAGGTTTCAGTCTTAGTGGATCATTCAACACAGTCAGGCTGGGTCTTCCTCACCAAGTTCACTGGCCTACAACTCATTCTTTCCTTCTGTGGACACTGACACAAACCCAGAAATGTGCATCACATAATTATGTCATGTTGCTAATTATGACTAACAGTAATATGAGTGACCTAAGAAATCTGTATTCTAGCACTGCACATATATAGCATTTCAAAATAAACAGTTCCATAATTATGGAGCTACCTCCCTGAGTATTGAGATTTATGGATATGGATATTAAAATGATTATCTTTTGAAAAGTTAGGTCAACTTTTCAAGTTAGATAAATAACTTCCACAGCAATTACAAAGGATACCTCTAACCTGAAGTGATTTTATTTAAACAAGCTAAAAATAAGTCAAGGTCAATAATAATACCTAACGTTTTTATAAGACTTATGATGTGTTTCAAAATAGTGCTTAGCTTAATACATAGGTAGCTGAATAAATTCCCACATTAACCCCGCAGAATGATACTGAAGTGTATCTTATGATGTTGCAGAAGCACTACCTGTGTTTAACAGATGAAAACAGAGGAACAGAAGAGGTAAACGCCAAAGAATGGAATCTAAACCTAGGTAGAATGTGGTACCAGACTGCACATTATTACAAGTATATTATAAACATTCTTTCACTTGGTCATTGTTTGGATCCACTTTAAATCGTGGATGTTGAATCCAGTTGATATTATTAAGTGATCCTCCAATAAAAGGAACCAGGGTCATTTGAGAATAATTTCAAAATATTCTTGTAAATTCCTGGTTTGAATATTTATATTTTTTATAAAAAGTTTTGATGCATTGCAAGTTAAAATTACATGATTCCATCAAAAGTGATGAATCTTTCTTGAGTGAACTGTCTGAAAATTTTAAAATAATCAGGAGAGAGACAGAATATGTCATTAAATCAGTGGTAGGATTTTTTCCTTAGGCTGATATGTCATAGCTCAGTCAACAACAAGCATAATTATCCTTAACTGGAGGACATATACTAATAAGAAGACATCTACTTCATGATTCAGGTTCTCTTCTGAATATGTCTGTGGAAGAAATAAGTTATATGAATAGAAGAGATTGTTAGAACTATAGAACTAATCACTATATATGCTTATCAGGAATTTCAGAAAAAAAAAACCATAAAAATGAGGAAACTCACCAAGCTTAAGACATCTGATTTGCCAGCCAGAACATTCACAGTTGCATGTGTGGCATCTTCACAGATGTCTCTGATATTCTTCCTCTTAAGTTATTGCATTTTAGAGACATATAAGTCATGGTCAGATATATGTACCAAAGTGTGATCAGAGAAATGAAGCTAAGATTCTTAACAGGGAAGAAGTGTGTATACCTTAGGGTGCTCATCACCTTGTAGATGAGGTTATTTTCCTGTGATCCATGGATTTTTAAAAATAATATGGTATGCATGCATTTGTATGCTCATCTGTATGTATGTGTGTGCAAGATGTGTGTGTGTGTGTGTGTGTGTGTGTGTGTGTGTGTGTGTGTGAGATATAGTATTTCCCAAGAAGAATGTTCATGGCTTTCAAAAGATTTTTTTTTTTTTTCGGAAACAGGGATTGAACTCAGACCCCTGCACTTGCCAGGGAAGCGCTTATTCTACCGAGCCATCTCCGCAGCCCCCTCAAAAGATGCTTGACATGCCCTTGTTTGGTACTCCAAGTCCTTAGAAGGAATCTGTAGGGAGAATTAGGTGGGTGATTTTTAAAACTAAATTTTGAATTTTAGCAAAGAAAGAGCCTAAACTTGGAACAAAACAGAAATGGTGATATTGAAAAGAGAATTTGAAAAAGATAAATCCTAATATTTTGTCCATGAATAAATAATTATTATTTTGAATAGTAGTTTCTTAGGGTGACCCTATGAACAGCAGTGTTTTGTACCTTGTTGTGAAGAAATCTATAACTGATAAACTTGGGGTTTTTTGTGTGTGTTATGTCTGTTAAAATGTGTTATATGAAAATACAAAGAGTTTTGCATGTGTGTTATGCTAGAATAAAGTATAAAAACACAAGTTCACTCTAAGCTATTTGTGGAGTACCTAATTATTTTATATATTTTGTGCTGAAATCTATTTCTGCCACTCACTCAGTATTTGGTGATAAGGTTGAAGCAAGTGAAACTTGGCTGGTTTAGAATTTACACAAAGCTGAAGAAATACCTTATAAAAATTCATATGCAAAGCCATCTGGACAAGTGGGAACAGCAGTTTGCTGATGTTATATAAACTTACCATTTATGTTAAAGTCACGCGATCTTATTCTAAGGCTTTCTGTCGATAAAAAGCTCAAAAAATGAAGGAAAAGGATGTTTTCATTAGAAGGAGACACTTAAAGCTTTTCTGTAGTTTCATTATTAGATACTTTCAGAGCTCATTTGTCTGTTCGGAACATATGAACTTAGTGCCTGAGTCATGTTAAATCACTCCCTTTGTGAAAGAACCATTGTCCTCTGCAGAAACTTAGATGAAACCTGCTTTGTTCAAGCTTGCTTGAGTGTGTTTCAGAGTTTTAGAAGTCACAGAGCTTTCTGAAATTCTGAATAAGTATACGTGTGAAAGTTGATCTTTTAAGAATAACATACAATATAATTTTGAATAATCTGATTGATATTTCTAAACTCTTGATTTTTAGGCAAATTTTATTGCTCATATGTTATTTTTCTCTCACACATGTAAATCAATTGAAATATTAATAAAGAATTTTACAACATGCCATAGCAGATTAGCAAAATCACCAGATGAGAAGTTATATGAAATTGTTGTTACTTAAAACAGTTTATCCTTTTTACACTTTTGCATTCAAGAAAATTAATTACATATTTAATTGAAATTGGGTATTCTTGTAAGAAAATAATAATGATAGAAAACCAGAGAATAAGAGCAACATGATTTTCTTGGTGAAATCCTCATCAATTCTAGAAAACTCTGGGCAAACTAAGAAAAGAGGAAACAAGTAACATTTAGGAAGAGATGTGCTCCACACTTGTCAAGTATTTTCTCAATGAGTCAACTTTATGACCAGTAGTGATATTTATGTAACAAATTTCAACTCTTAGATGGAATTTCATATTTGATATAACTATGACACATTTTCTGAGGACCTTGATGCTGAAAACCAATCACATAGCTGATAGCTAAGTTCCAAAATCAAGTATTAAAAAAAAAACATAAGAAATAAAATTTCTGAAGGTTCTTTTTCTTTAGACCATTGATCCTATTCAATTTGGTGGCTAACAAACTGTTGTTGAGGTCTAACTTTTATCATGTCACTCTACAATTGTATTTAGAGTGAAAAATTCACTGCTTAAAAAAAAGAAGTGAACATCATTTAATTCTTACAGTGACACATGATTTTGTCAGAGATGTTCTTAGGTGCCCTTCTATATCCTTTATGTTCTACAGGCTTGGTCACTTGCCTGAGGCACACCTTTAGAAGAGGCACTCATCAGAAGGACATCCACTGGGAGATTCTTCCAGGGCAGGATAGTGGGACCCCAGCAACCCGTTTTCCTCTTTTCTTTTCCTAAGGGCTGCCATCAAGTGAGTGATAGACTCACAAGCCAAAAGACAGAGTCAAGCAACCATGGTCCAGAACCTGTGAAACTATCAACCAAACATTCCCTCCTCTTACATGACTTATCTTGGTATTCTATCCCAGTGACGGAAATCTGACTACCAGGAGTGGAATATAATACAGCATTTTTTGATGTCAAATTTGTAATATTGCATAACTTTCAAATACAATTAAATCAATGAGAAAAATCACTTAATTGTTGTTTATAGAAGTTAGGAAATTGTGAAGATTCTTCCTCAGTAGCTGACTCTTTGAAGAAAAGGTTATGAATCAATGTTATTTCCTTCTATAAATTCTCAAAATGAAATCATATTCCCACCAAAATAAAGGAAAATGTCTTTTATTGAAGGACCATCTTTAGGTTTAATGGAGTACTGAGAAGGAAAATCACAGTCATACTATTGAAAGATAAGGGCATATATTTGCGTGAAATCATATGAATATGCAATTATAGTATGCATGTTTGCATGAGCTTATATGAATGAGGAGCTGAGGGAACGAAAATAAATCCAAGCCAGAAAATGTGTAGGGGGTGTCTGAGATAAAACACAAGGAATTATTACCCACAGGAGAGTTAAGAGAGCTCTCAAAGAGCAGACCTGACTCAGTGAAAACTCACAGGAAAACAATGTGCATTTTTGATTTAGAGAGGCCACGTATGTTCAGAGAAGAGGAAGGTATACCATGAACAAGAACCTACTTCTAAATAAAGCTAGTAACTAGAACCACTGATTATAAAAATTGATTTGCTTTTTCAGCATGCTCTTGGGTTGGTGGTAGTGCGTGTATTGAAAACTTTATATTCAAAGGACTTTAGCCCAAATTTCCTACTGTCTTCATGTAGGAGAAATTGATTTTTGTTTCAGTGTTACATTCTGTAGTGGGTAAAGAGAATCAGTGAAAGCACCTCACTTTAAAATGTGATATAGCTTTCAATAAATCAGCCACTTTATTAGACACAGTGTCACTCACAATGAAGTGGCAGAGCTCTATGTCCCTAACAATATTTCATAGTTTTATTTTGAAAAAGTATCAACTCCTGTGTTCTGCCAGGATTGTGTGATTTACTGTTCTACACTCAATTCTGAAATATCTGCTCCTATCTCTGCTGTTCTATTCTCGGCACCAGGAAAAGTTTTGCTTCGGGTTTTATTTATTCAGAGTCTGTTAATGTTGTAATTTTTATATCACTGTCATGTCATTTTGCCACTAATGTCATATATCTGATAAAAGAGCACAGGGAGCAGTACTGTGTTCTTCTTAATTAGAGAGGTCTGATAAACGCATTATCTTTATTTAGTAAGCATATCTTTGACAAACAGGTGAATACAGATGAGTGTGTTAATGCTGGTTTCCTCAGTGTGGAGTTGTATTAACACTAGTTTTCATTCTTTCTGATAAACCAGAGTCTCTCCCTGGAACCTGGTTTAATAATAAGAGATAAATGTTATTGAATGACGACATGAGGGACTGAATGTGCTACATGTGCTCAAATTATTACACTTAGTACTCACACCAACTCAAGGTATTTCTCTGTCTGACAAGGGAGTTGTATTTGCCTATTTATATTCTGCACCTGAATCTTTCCTCTGGATTTGTAGACTGTGGGTGGTAATCTGTGCCCAACTCTCACAACTTAGATACCACCCTCCTGAAGATCCACAGTCAGTGTCTGAGTCTTATCTAATAAATTTAGGGAGAGCATTGTAGATTTCCAATATGTGAAACTGAATCAAAGTGGAAATGTTTACCTTGTTGGAGGCCAACTGCTTTATTTTTTTTTTTCAAATTTGATAGCTATTTCCAGTTTGCAGAACTTTTTTCTTCTACTCTGACTTCCTCTTTAGTGGAACCATTTGGCACAAAGGTTTACGTCCCTTTCAGAGCCACAGTTTTCTAAGTTGGGATCCTAACAATTTAGGGCTTGAGATATTCTCAAGCTGTCCTTGAAGGCCTCTCCTAATTCCCCAATTATTCTCAGTTTTCCTGTCCTGAATTTGGACGTCTGGAACGAAATGTTAGATAACTTTAAAGACTGTTGTTTTAAAGAAAATCTTATACAAGGGAAGATATATGATATTTACACATGTTTGTTTGGTCTATTTCACTTATAAGCATATCTTCAAGTGGCATCCACTTCAATATGAAGCCTTCGA
>NDGM010952486.1:0-23979 GCA_002564305.1 Octomys mimax | reverse complement strand
TTTTTTAAAAAAGAGCAAGGCATGGCTCATCAGTAGTGACAACAGTAATGATGACAAAATCAGTAGTAGGAATTAACACCTAGAGAAGACTTCCCACAGACTAGACACTACTCTGCATACATAATTTGTATTAGCTCAACTTAAACACAATAATTCCAAAGAAAGCCTTTGAGATAGGTTCAACGATTACCTTCATTTTACAGAGGAAGAAACTAAGCTTAGTTTTACTATATTATTACTATTATGTCATTTAAATATTTTATGAGGTACTTTTGATGAAAACTGTGCAAAAATAATACTAACAATGAGAAGCATTAAATAAATGCAAGAGAGAGACAGGACCAATATTTATTGAACACCTGCCATCAGGCTACCATGTTATATGCCTTAGTTACACTTAGTAAATTCCCTGCAAGGGAGAACTGTGGGTGCCAATCTAACTGATGGAGATTGGAGGCTCAGGGAGATGGTCTAACTCTTCATGGGTGCACAGCCACTAGGTCACTCAGGACTCCCAAGCCCGCTCTTCCATGCTAACTGGACACCTGGGGATGCCGAGTCCCTGTGTGCTGATTCGAGTGTTACCTCCCTTCCTTGTTCTGTTTTTCAGTGTAGAGTATGACTTTCGACAGCAGGAAGGCAGGTTCCATGAAGTCCTGCAGAGCCTGGAGGAAGTGGAACCAGTTGAGGAGGCACCTTCCCCACCAAAGTCCCCAGCAGAACCCCTGGTCCCTGAGAAGCAAGACTTGCGGCGGAAAACCAAGAAAGTGAAGAAAAAGTGCTTTTGGTGGATCTGAGCTCTTTGGGGCCACCCCTCGGCCTCCGCATTCTGCTCTCTGTGGTGGGGACCCACTGCTCCCAAGGCCTATGCTGCTCCTTTGCAAAGGCCATGGCTGGGAGCCCTGGACCTGAAGAATAAGAGAATCTGGGCTAGTGCAGTACAGCTGGACACCTGAGCGCCAGCCTCACCTGAGTGTGTGCCCCTGCTTGCCAAGGACTTCATGGACATTGTGTGACCACTTGCTGAATTTCCGGTCACATGTGGCCAGGCTGGTCTATTAACTCCAAGTTCCCCATAAGCAAATCCCTACTTCACTCTCCAGTACCTCTTCAAAGCTAAGCATTTCCTACTCATCTGAGGTCCATCTGCCCAAAGGAAAAAAGAAGTAATTCCATGTTGTGCAGAGCAGACAGACAGAGGGGTGATGAGCAGATACCTCTCCCCAATTAGATAAATAACCCTGCAGTTCCCTAAGATGTTGGCATACATAAGCATAGCAGAAGTGGGCAGGGCATAAACAGCAAAAGCACTCTGGTGTTTTGGAGTCATTTTTATTTCTCATGAGCTCTCGATTCCAAATCAAGGCCTGTCTTCTCATGCCACTGTAAGGTCATCTGAGGATATACAGACTTGGTATGACCATCCTGCGCGGCTAGAATTCAGAGAGGGTTTCACAGTAGTAACCCTACCAGGGCCACCTAACAGCATCTGTCTCTTCCTGGGGCCCAAGTGTGTCTGGAAGAGGAGTGGGCAAATCTGGTTGGAGTTTAAATTTTATTTCATAGTTAATATATCTGCAACACTGAAGATCATGAGATTCTACAGCCTGTCAGTGTATCTTTTCAATGACTTACATAAGGCTGAGAAAAACCGCAACACTCCTTTACTATCCACTCACTCCTGTGCCACTGCTATAGGTAGGTCCAGACATACACGAATCTATCCAGTGTCCCTCCCCTATGACCAGACAACAGATATCCCACTGAAGAAGCAGCAGGACTGGGGATGAGACATAGCCTTTGCCATTTTCATATTAAAGACCTTTTTTCTCCCCGAAGTCTGAGTTCTTTAAGGAGTGTTTCACTCTTTCAAAAAGATCACCCTAGGCAGGGTCCCAGTCATACCTGCATGACTGAATAAACTTCCAAAAGTAAATAATTAAGTAATTGCTACATGTGCTTTGGACACAAGGATAGGGTAGAAAGGCATGGATTTCTTTACATTAAATTAAATTCTCTGCCAGCACCTAGTTGGACTGATGCTGCCAGAAAGCGATCCTAGAGCTAACCATACCTTAAATTGAGAATGAATTTTATAACCCCCTGTGCTGAAGCCCTGGAGCCTCGGGGAAAGTCTCTGCAGAGCGGAGCACCCCATGCGTACACGGGACATGCACAACCCATTGCAAACTGGGATCGATCAAGCAAACCACCCAAGAGTTTCGCTTTTTCCTGTCTCAGCGCTGCAGCACACAAAGCTATTTGAGGGAGAGTGAGAGGAAAACTTGGCAAGGAATCTGGGCTTGCACTATTTAAGTTCTGGAATGTCATTCAAGATGTTCTTGTTCTGTTTCTAGTGTAATGTTTAAACCCACAAAATGAGACCAGAATACATAACATCAAGTTAGAATTAAGATAAATACACTTGTCATACTTAAGAAACCCCATTTCAATAAGATATGCTACCACTGGCTAAAAGCCACAGATCTTTCTTTCTGTATCCATACAGCCAACTCTCAATTGGCCCCAGCAATGGAAAAGAACAGCACAGAAGCTAATCCAATAAAGCAAAATCACTCGGGATCTCTTATGTAATTGTATCTTGTAGACCTTCCATCTTAATTTGCTTTGCTTACACTAATTTTGAATGAATTTATATTCTTGGGTATCATGTTGGAATGAAAATAATCCTGCACCTAGAATTAAGAAACCAGGCACCAGAGCAATCCGTTTCACAAAGCTGGGGCATGCTGCTTAGGTTTTCATGCTGTCTGTTCATCTTGAATGAAGAGAGGAACAGCTGTGTTCTCTACCCACCTCGCAAGCTATGTGTACCTTCTAGCACCAGATGATCAGAAGCACCCAGGGCTGAGCTGGAGCATTTGCCCTGGTTAGCAGGGAATGATGACCCAAGTTGGAGGTAGCAGAAGATTAAGACACTTATGTAGTCACACACACATGTTGCATGTGTGTGGGGGAAGGGAGCTCACATAAACGCTTACCTGAACTTAATAAAATCGGGATTGGAAAATGTTGATATTTCTAGAAATCAAACAAACCACGGCTATAATGATTCTATACCAAAGCACAACACCACATTAATTGGACCACCTACCTGAGACTGGGAAGGTCCCTTTTGAAAAGTGAATATTTATAATCATTATGAGGAAGAAAGGATTTGATAAATATCTTCTTGCTGAACACAAAGGATTGTCTCTATTTTTAAGAATCCACACATACATGTACCAGAACTCTGCTCATCTGCTCATGAAAGCCACTGCTTCTTTGTAAAATATTATGTATCCTCTATCACAATACTATATAGAAATGCTATACTTGAGGTTATATGGTTTTATGGAGAGAGATTAATTTAGCAAAAATTACTTTTATATCATGGAAGGACAAAAGACTGATACACCAACTTAAATGACAGAAATTTATGTAGCTGCTTTCTCTGTAGTTAAAAATGTGTACTCACTATCCTTGGAACTTAATACCAGCTCATCTATAGAGCGCCTTCTTGAAGATGATGTACTAATATAAGGTTTTGTAAATTTCTAAACTATTTTAAATGGGATATTATCTTTTGCAATAAACTTACATATTTTTCTTAGACTCCATTATTAGCTTGGGTTGATTTGGGTTATAAAACTTAAACTCAGGAAAGACGTCTCAGGCAGAATAGCCTTCATTAAAATAGCTTTAACACATATCTCAGGGATAAACAACAGACCAAGGTCTTGGTGCTACAGTGGCCTCGCGAAGCCCTAGGCATTCTGGGAGTGAAGGAGACAGCAATCAATGTGATCATCTCGTTTAATTAACAGGAATACACATTCATGATTTTTATCATTCTGCCTATATGTCTGACTATAATTTATTCAGTATTTTTCGCCTCATTTGTCCTTAAAATGTACCTTTGTACCACTGATATGAGGAAAACCAACATGATGTTCCAAAGATAGTAGATAAAATGAAAGTAATTTATTGAGTTAAAAAAATATTTACTTTTCTAAAGGCACAGAGCTCTAAGTCTGTGACCAGCTTTCTTTGTGAGAAGTGATATTTGAAAATATTCAATGCTTACTAAAGTCACATTAACACTGAATCCATTTTCTACTTGACTAATCAGGATGTTTGGGAAAGAACTGAAGAGAAAAAAACCTTTGCATCATATGAGTTGGGTGTTTTTCTGCCCCCTCCATGAACCCTGGCTTGTTTATACCTGGACTATGAGTCTTCCACTCAGAAGTATTAATTTAAGGGAAGCAAAAGCAACACAGATCCCTGAACATGAAATCCTAAGTCTTGGTCTTGATAGCCTTCTTCTGCCTTTGTGCTGAGTGACCTCAGACAACCTCTGGAGCCTCTGATTCCTCTTTATATAAACCGTAACTCCAGCCTTACAGAAGTGTCCTGACAAGGGAGAAAGAGCCTGAGCAAAGGCACACAGCAAGTGCCCACCAAATACGTAGCCCTGCATTCATTTGCTGCTGGAAGTAAATTAGGAAAGAGGAAGCAAGATGCTTCAGGAAGCTACAGTTGGTGTCACAGAGAAATTTTTATTTTTTCAGGGTAAGGAAAAAACTCTCCTTGGTTTTAGTGAAACTGCCAGAAACCATGACAATGCATGTTAAAAAGCCAAGGAGTTGATGACTCTGAAGAACCCCCAGGCACGTGAGAATGTAGCATACAGTAGCACTTCAAGGAAATATGGGTTCTTGTGGCATGGAATGTGAAGGAGACTGCAAGAGCTGGTTCAGTTTTACCTGGAGTAAGAGGCTTCTTGATAAGTTCAGGAAGTTAGGATCAGGTCTGTTGCCATGATGCAGATGCTCTGCAGGGCCTGCCCCACCTCTCCAGCAAGGTGCTGGCACAGGACTGCTACCTGGTTGCCTTCCATTTGAGGTCATTCTCCTTGGACTCCTTGGCTCCATCATGCTGACAACTCCACAGGGTCTGGGGACACCCTTTCTTCCTGCCTGGAACACACCTCACCACACTTCTACCTGACAAGTCTCCAGTAGGTAATGCCACCCATCACTACCACCACTACAGCCCCAGACCATAGAATTATTCCTCTTAGACATGCATAGGTACCAGACACCTGGCCTCAAATATCACAGTATGGCTGTCCTTGTCCATACATTTGGTCAATGTATTTCTCACTAAGCAAACTATCATCTCCCTCAGGGAAGAACCCAGCTTACTTTTGCTTGACATAATGGATTCAAACATTCTTTGTAGGAATAAATTTATGAATAATTGGATTTAGTGGGATCAGACCTTTCAAATGATCCCAGTCTTCATGTGGGGCTGGCACTACTAGTATACACAGCCTCTGGTTCTGGGCTCCCAGGATCAGGGTCTTTCCCAGGTGAGGTGCCCAAGGCTCTACTCCCACTGCCGTCTATGCGGCAGGACTCTAGAACCATCAAGACACCGCTGTCTTTTCCCTGTGCCTTTATCCTGAATCTTGACAGCCCAGCTTAACCTTGTTTCTGAATAAATTGGTATCATAATTAAATCCCAGTGCATTTTGCACATTTTACCAAGGTACTGCCTTACTGTAGGAGAGAGAAAATGAGTTTTGAAATTAAAGCAGATTGTTAACTATTTTCACTGTAATGTTTCTATTAAAATGCCAACATTTATTACATATGACCTAGTCCATTTCAGACAAAATGTGATTTAAAAGAGACAGGGTCCAGAGAAAAGAACATTTTGGGCAAAGCATTTTGCCTGGCTTCAACCACTACTAAAGTGAAAAGACAATAAAAATCACACCAAAGGATTATTTGCTCCAAAGCAAATAAAAGCTTTATTATCGTGAATGGCTTTCACAAATTCTCAAAATCCATAAGTATATTATATTAAATTTCACTCAAATGAAACCCCCAATTTTTCTTCTGACAAAACCTCAATATACATTATTTTAGACTGTCAGACACAGTGACCTCCACTTGGCATTTTGGCTTGGTTTCCCAGGTAGCAAGCTCAATGCTGTGACATCATGTTATGCTAAGAGAAAAGCCTCCCTTCTCAGGATCCACAGCAGCTGAGTCATTGTAACTGCTGAACTCCAGAGCAGTCCATCCCCATTTTCCATGGAGTGCACCAACTGCCAGCCCTATCCATGAACAGACACTTACAGTTGACTAAAGGGACCAGAAGTTGTCTGTGATTGTCACCATTTTGCATTTACTTGAGCTTTTCTCAAATAAAACAATATACCCTTAGTAGCTGCAAATGACGGATCAAAGAAAGCAAAATCAAAGCAATGCAAAACACCAACATTCACAAACTCAGGATCCTGGCCCAGAATGCATTTCTGCCAAAGGATCACTCTGCCACTACACACAAATGAGCCCCTGTCTATAATCACTTCCTTCAGCAAATAGGTGTCCAGCCCCTTCTCCCTGCCATGGCAGGGGCCAAGGACACTGAGAGAAAAATCACCAGTGTAATGCTGGCTTCAGTAAGCTGTGGCCCACTCGGGTCTCCCACAATAAGGAGGTGCCCTTTTCTGATGGACGTCCTATCACCCTCCTTCTAACCCTCTTAGAACTGTTATGTATCCTCTTGTGACTCTGTGTCATCATTGCCCCTTTTCTTCCCTGTATGTTAAGCTCTCTGAAAATCAGACTGCTTCCCTCCTTGCAGTCCAAAGTCTAAGAAGACCTGAGTTTGTTGCACTGCACAATTTCATTATCCTGAGCCCTTGTCTCCTGCACATGGACCCTTTCCTGGCCTTTAGGTCTACTTCTGCTCCCTGTTTTCCAGCCTTGTCACAGTTGCCTGGAGACTCCAAGACACATACTCAGGCATGCTATTCCCTGACTTCTCTAATTATTCCCCACCACCATCCACAGGCACTGAAACTCCTTCACTGTAAACAAGGCCCCTCAGCAATGTGACTTCCACCCAGCAGTTATACCTACCCTCTCACTAGCTCCCTATCTCTATCTTCACGTCCTTGTCTCTCTAAAAGGTCAGGGTCTATTATACCTTAGTGACTTTGCACACGCTGTTCCTTTGGGCTGGGATACTATTCGACTGCTTATCTACCACAAGAAGTGGATAGTGGTAATCAAAGCTCTAGTTTTTTGAAGTTATAATAGGCTATTATTAAATGCTTTGTTTCCACCGTTTCATCTATTCTTCAAAAACAGTGCCACAAGGTAGCTTGTAATGACCCCTCCCCATCACTGTCCAGTTTAAGTAGAGCCAGTGGGGGAATAAGTGATTTGTCAAAGTCTAAGGTGTGGGGTGATGAAAACCACCATTCCTCCAGGTCTGCCAAATTTGGAAGCCTGGGCTCTTAACTCCTATGCCAGACAGCAAGTTGCAATTTAAATGTCACCTCCTCTCTGTAACTTTTTCTGATCATCTCCCGCCCCTGCTGTGGAATTAGTCATTCCATTTTCTGAAACTCAAGACACTCTGTACAGGCTGCCACTTTTCGTGTTCCATTGAGCTTTCTTTTGTCAACCTTTCACGCTCATCTCTACCAGCAAGAAAGACTTAAGAGACAAGAGCTGTCGTTCCCATCTCCGAGTCCCTCCATGAACTTCCTGCTTTGCCTACGATGCTATAAATGGCCCATACCATTTGTCAAATGAACTGGGGGGAAACAGGGCTAGGAAAATATTGAGAGGAAGAGCCGGGCAGGGCCAGGAGTCCCAACTTCTGCCAGATTTTCTGCCTGATTTGGAACAAGGACTTTCACCTCCACATTTAAAATGAAACCAACTGCCTTTCATGAACTGTTTAGAACAAAAGTGAAATTGTATCCATGGGAATGCTCCAGGAAGGAGCATTAATTCCCATTAATTTCTATTTTTAAAGAAATAATGTTTTGAGGCTTTTTTTTTCTGATCACAAAAGCAAAGCGAAATTACTTTAGAAAGTTGAACTCCAGGAATGGGCAAAGGCAATGTTCTCTAAGCAAGACAAGATAGCCTCAGAACAGAGGTCTAGATCTGTGCTCTGGGAGACAGATTCTCTGTTGCAGGGTCAAATATCTTCCCCTCCCTGACCTTCAGTGTCCTTGATGACCTTGTTACTGATGTTGTGTTCCTGGAGCCCTTCTTACATGAAGTCATAGAATTTTCTTATGTTATTTAAAAAATCATGAATATCATTTAATGATAAATGTGCAATGCATTACCATACAATATAGAATAAATCTAGAAAAACAGGTTCTGATTTAGATTTCACAGAATTGACTTCTTTGACTCAAAAAAAAAAAAAAAAAGGCATCCTCTGAGTCTTCTGAGTCATCCAAGTGGGGATGACAGACCTGAGACATTGGGGGGCCTGATCCATTAACAGTTGCTCCAACAGGGCTTCCCAAGGGGTGACATTAGTTCTACAACAGCACTGCCACAGGGAAACTGGTGGTGGGATTGCCCTTCCAGTTGTGTGCAAGGCTCTGTGGCGGACACAGAAACACCTTGTTCCATCTCACCAGGGCTTTGTCACGGCTCAGCAGCTACAGCTTGGGTGCCCTGCAGGCATGCCCTATGAACTAAGGTGAGCTCTGCCTGGTGGTGCTACCATGAGGACAGGAGACCTCTACAGATGGGGTCTAGCGAGAGGTCCTTAGGTCACAGGGAGTGAGTGGTCCCTTGAAGGGAGGACTCTGGGAGCAGTACTGAAAAGGCTGTTTTGTGGTCCTGAGTTTCTTTCTACCCTGTGCTCTCTGGCCCCTGGCTCAAGATGTGGCCACTTGATGCCATGGAATCACAGCAGTACCATCCACCATTGGCCATGAGGTGCTCACCAGAATTTAGCCGATGAGGATACCAGGCCCTTGAACCTGCAAGAGTGTGAGCTAAGTGAACTTCTTTTTGCTTCATAAGTAGCTCATCTTTGGTATTTCATTGTGGGAATGAAAAGCTGCCTGACACACCAGTGTGGGAACAGTTTGACGTTATTTCACACGTCCAGGAAAGATACCAACGCAGGACCACAAGACAGTTTATAATGCTATTCCTAATGCTGTGTCAAAGTAGAAAAAAGACTCCAGCACGCAGAAGATTCAACATTTCTTTATTTACTGAGGGCCTGTGATATGTTGAACCCTGTTCTACAAGCATTACACTCACCTTTTTATTTGGTCCGCACTACTATGCTGTTGGAAGTTCATAGGCATTGTCAGCCACAGTGTACATGACAGCAAACGTAGGACCTGTGCCAGGAAGTAAGGGTCCCTCACTCACTAGGAAGGGGCTAACCGCTATTTCCCTGTCAAATCCTCTCACACATGCAGTTTGTCCCCCGACTCCACAGCCCATAGAAACCAAAGGTAGGCATGGAGGTGTCCAACTGATGCCTATCACAGATGATCTGCTTCTACAGTACCCCACAGACAAGAAAAGCTTGGCCTCTGCTCTTCGTGCCAGGAACTAAGACAAGCAGTACCATGGAGTCTTACTTTTAAGAACACGCTAAAAATCACTTACACAAAATCAGATTTGTCTAGCTCCAGTAACAGATGCCGAAAGGCACTGAGCTATTCTGAGGTAATTTCATTAGGATTTGATGACATACTGGTCTTTCTGTGGCTGCGTTTCCCAGCATTTGCTGAGCAGTTCCCAAATTCTGTGCATATCTCTCTGTCTCTGCTTGTCTGGGTGCTGACAGCTGCTGCCCAATGTGGCCAATAAAAAAAAAAATAAAAACACAGTTTAGACGTCAACTTCCCCAAGGCCTGAGCTCACCTGCTCTGCAGAACTATAAGGCCTGTGTCTCTAAGTCAAGTGTGAAATCCTTCTGGCCTCAGAAACAGTAGCACCAGTTCCATCACTCAAGGGCACTCTGGACTTACAGCAAAGATTTACTCAGCTGGACAGATCGTGGGGAACACAGCAGCCACTCCACCTATCTACAACCTTCTGCTTCCTTTAATCCCTATCTCTGTAGCTCATCATAGATCAGAAGGAAGGTTTCGAAGCCAAAATAGTCTGTCTTACAGTTTTGTCAAAAGGCATGGTGTGGTATTTGGGAATTTTATATAAAAAGATCCTTAAAAGAAAGCTTGGCATAACATGAACTTTTTCTCATCTGATTTTTAAGGTCAGATCTTTTTAAAGCTGATCGTTTATCTGTCCTTTACCTTCATTTGTCCTTCACATTAACTCACTCTCAAAAGTTTGGGTTCAGTGTCTACTTCTTGCCAAACCCTAGATGGTAGGACAGGAGCTGCACATGCTAGAAACCAAGCCCTTCTCAGATGGATCTTAGTTTACTGTGAAGCATAGAGAAGGAAAAAAATTCCAACACGATATAGATATAGTAACAACTATAATGTGGGATACCCAGGCACTGAAAAAAGTTAGCCTATGAAACAGCATGGGGTACAAGGATTATGAGCTGATGTACAAGGGATGAGGGAAGAAATGCTACTTGAGCTTAAAATGACCCAACCTTTTCCTCCACCTCTGCAAAATTCCATGGTACTTAAGACACAGACCCAGTCCATGAACTTCTGTTCATCTATGCAATGGGTCGCTTGAATGTGGCGGTACTAAAGCACTACATATGTTTTTGTCAAAATCAAGCTTCACTACCCATAAAGCATGTACACCAACTCATTACCATATTAGGCAAAACCAAGGTACCCCTCTCTAATGGTGCTACTGTGGGCTACCACTTGGAGCTTCAGTTCTCCTCTATTACTTGCACTATTTTCTTACTTCACTCCCCCTAATACACGCTCACATGCTGACACTCACATATGTGCTCACACAAACACATATACACACCGTCCAGGAATCTTCCCCATGAAATTGGTTTATATTTCAGTAAGACGACATCACAGATATGTGTAGTGGGGCACTTCAAATGCTGGCTTCAGGCAGAGTGCATAGGACTTGGAGTCGCATCTACTCCTTAACAGGCTTACAGTGTTGAGCAAAGAAAGTGTCAAGCCCTCTACCTAAGTTCTATTTGAGAGGGGATAATAGGTTCTGCTACCCTCACAGATTAAATCAATTACTGCTTGTAAAGTGCCTGGCCATATGTTGGTCACACTGTGCTCCACCAGGGCTCACTCTCACCATCTCCTCCTGCAGCCTGAGCAGAAGAGGAGCCCTCTCTCTTGCTCCACTTCCACTCTCACCAGGTTTTCAGCTGCAGCCTTCACTCACCCTGTTGCTCCTGGCATGCTGGTCACAGGATAGGAGTGACTAGAAAACTTCTATACAAAGGAAAGGAAGGCTAGTTTGCATAGAAATGAAAACAGACAGTAGAAGTCTTTTGCCCATTCAGAAAGTACTGGCTGAGGCTCTCCTGGAGCCGGGCTCACAGGAAGTGAATGGCAGCTCAGTGTTCTGTGGTGCCCGGAAGTGTTCTCTTCTCACAATGCTGAGATGTGCACAGGCTAAAGACAGCAGGATGCTGAGTGGTAGAGGAGAGGAGAGGTCACCAGGTGCCCCTTGGACCAACGCATGCAGAAGGAAGACAGGTCATCGAGGTGGGTGGTCTGGCCAAAAGAGAGGACAGGAGGATGTTCCAGGCTGGGAGAATGTCAGGCAGGAGGCTCCAAGGACAAAGGAGCATTGTTGGACTGATAGATAAGATGGCCCACTGTGCTGGGCTGCTGTGGAATGGGGCGAAAGAGCACAGGTTAAGGACGGGGCCGGACCAGGGTATAATACCTTCTTAGCCTCCGTTCTTGGGGTCATGGACATTTCCTCATCCAGAAAGTTTTACCTTAGGGCACCTCTTTGGAGACTGGATCGGAAAGGGACCAGAAACGAGCCCGTGTATCCTCTCAGTGGAAGCGATAAAAGGCAGTGGCAGCTGGATGCTGGCCAGTGGCTTCAGCAGAGAGATGCACCTGGACGTGAGAGGTCTTGAAAGACTCAGATGATGAAAGGAGGAGACTCTAGCGCCAAAAGCCTTTAGACTCTCCAAGCCGACCTTGTTACTTTGTGCTAAAGCTGCTATTTCTTATATTCCAGCATATAAATAAACAAAATGTTCCCTCTCTAACTTTATAACTTTTTATGGGTATGGATTATCTTAAACTACTTCAAATTCTGTGCCACTTGGCAGTTTCTGAAAGTTACCACACAGGTTATCTCACTATGGCCCAGGCCACTGGTGGTGCTGTGACATGCATGCCACAGGCAGCTGCTTGTTATCACTGAAAGCTCTAAACAGCCGTCACTGGTCTAGGCAGAGTGGCAGCTGGGCTCAGGTGCTCACTGCTAACCTTCAAACTAGTTGGTGCCTGAAGGACACCTATAGCTTTTGCTAATTTATGACAGAAGAGCAGGGGCTCCAGAAAGACTGTTCCTGAACTCATACCCAACTTCTCAGCGAGCAGCGTGTTTAGGGGCAAGTTATATCACAGTCTCCCATGAAAAACAAGTGAGGCAACACACAGAGGTGCCCACCGTGTTGCTGGACATATGGACATTTGCTCAGTGAGGGATAGCTTCCTCATAAAGACAGCATTTTAACAAGTGTTGGGTCACTGAATGAAGGCTAGGAGCTAAGTGGACACTCTGACTGGGCCCCACACCCTCACATCCTAGCAACCCCCACACACCTGTTCTCAATGGAGACGAGCCCGGGGTGGAGAGAATTTGCTGCTGCTGCTGCCTTGCTGCACTCCCAGGCTGTCCCTCTGGAGTTCTGGGCCTGTGCTCCAGGGACCACTTCCTGCTTGGCATCCCAGGAGTGGGAAGTGAGGTCAGAGCTCTGAAGCGCCAGGTTTCTGATGGCGCAGGGATTTCCTGGCACTATGAGGAGCTAAAGTGGTGGAGCATGGGTTGCTTTCTAGATTTCCAAGTTTCTCTTTTTTAACAAACTGCTCTGAATGTCTGTCACTGGCACCATGCCAACTGCATTTACCTTTATTTAATCACTCCATGGACTTCTCTGTGAAAAGCAGGGTAATTAGGCCCAAAATATATCATCCAGAGGCTTACTTTATCTACCCAAAATAAAAGCTAGATCCCGATTTCAGCAAAACTCCCAGACTTTTTTCCTTCCAAGAATGCCTGGCAGGGGCAAGTTTCCTGGCTGGCTTTCCCTGTGGGAAGCCACCCCCAGCTTGGGGAGGCAAGGGGAAGGGACTGGCCTTCTCTGGGGTCAGTGCGAACAAGCCTCAAAGTCCTTCCTCATGCTGCTGCATTTGTGCGGGATACACTCTCTGGAAGGAGCCTCGGGAGTGGAGAGATACACATACCCTAGTATTCCTGGTCATGTCTTGCCTTATGGCCACCAGCTGTGTGATATCAGCCATGATGTTTTCATTCTCTGATTCTTGCTCAATCTATATGTCTGAAGCAAAGATGGTATCCACACATGCTAGAAATTTCCCTTGTTGTATGACAACACTTTCTAGATTACAATCTGTGTCACACCTACTGCCTTTTACATTTGATGTTATATGCCATGTACCATGCAGAAACCATCCCCTGATAAAAATGTAGGCTCTCTGAGATCATCTATTTGGTACCATGATTCTTCTGCTTTTCACATCACAACTTTCTTGAAGGAACTACAAATGTGCAGAAGAGAATATCTGCCTTAGAACAGCATCTTGACAGAGCCACAAAAGCAAAACCTAATGGCTTCAGTCGTTGTGCAATACTTACAAGCATCTTCCATACATTACTATTCACTAATCTTGTACTGTGATAGACAACACTAATCAATTCAGTACTTTTTGCCCAAGGAAATAAGGTGTAGCTTCTAAATTCCTCTCAATACACTACTATCAGCAGCCATTACCAATCAACCAGAGTTGACATGGAAAGCAAAATCTGTTTTAGCTGTGCACCTCAGAAGGTTGGAAGATGGGAAATGAAATTAGAAATTAGCTAAATCAGAATGCACAGATACATGAGAAGATCGTAAGAATAACATTACTGTACACCAGAAATGGAAGTGGAGAGAAGTTGAAATGCCTAAAGTCACAGAGCCAGTTGTGTGAAAAAAGAATGTGGAAGTTTTCCCTTCTCCAAAATATTCTCTCTACCAAACCATAATGCCTTTCTCAGAATCAAAAATCAAGCTGGTCACCAACCTTTTATATAGATAAACAATTATCTGATGGATTAGACTGGAAAAGAGGGCAGAAGGGACATCAGAGATGTAAAGGATATTTGCTTTAGGTTTTGTTAAAATTTCTTTTGTTCCTTTGTCATCAACAACTCATTGCTCAGGCAGGTGATCTACAGAACAATATGGAATGGTCATTACTGACTAATTATAATTACACAGCACTGAACATAAGAAGCGATCCAGCCCCACCATACGGTTCCTGTGGTTTCCATAGCTAAAATCTTTTGTCACAACACTCCTACTTCTACAAATGAAAAAAAAGGCACCATTCAATCCAATATAATGAGGACTGTGCAGTCAACCACCCCTGCCCCCATCAAGGTCTTATTGGAATTTTTGAAGTACTAGGAATGTCTGGTATTTGCCCTAAATATTGGTTATTTAATATTCTCCAGCAATAGAAACCAACCAATAAAAATCACACCTGGAAAATTAAAAGTGACTGGTGGAATGGATATTTCTCTTTCTGTCAAACCTCAGTTCTAAATTGCACTGCGGCCTTTGACTCTAAGATAGGGATCCCTGACCTCTGAGTATTTATTTTTCTGACACAATTTTCTTTAATTTGGAGACTTTCCCATGCTAGGAATTGCAGCAGAGGCCCGTTTCATGACAGTAAGGCTACCTCTTAAGAAATACCCAGTTATGTTTTCCTTTTATTGGAGGCCTGTGCCTGCTCCTAGTGAGGTGCACTTGCTAAGCACCTACAGTGCCCCCGACTCAGCACCCTCATTGCTACAATTACACTAGCAAATCCAAAATCACTGAGACTAATGGCACAGCTTGTAGCTCAGAACATTTGCAAAGCTTTGGAAACAGTCCAAGGGATTGGGAAAGCCTGAAGAGGCAGCTCCTTACATTGTCCCCTGAAATGTGGGCTCCTAGCACTGAGGAAATATATTCATCTAAGAGGAAGAACAATGGGAAGGAAGTACGTACAGAAATAGGAAAGTTTTAAGTGACACAGCATTTCCATTCAATCATTCATTTGCTAGTTCCTTCATTTGCTTAACAAAGATTTATTGAGTATCCACACTAGGTCAGGCACAGTTCTTGATGTTGAGAGCACAAGAATGAGTGAAACATGGTCTCTCCCCTGAAGGGGTTCAAAGAATGAAGAGGGAGGGAGAGAAACCTGAAAAGCATCTCATAGCATGCTAAGCAAAGCACAGTTGCCTGGCCATGCATTTAACAGTGAAAGCAAATAGCACAGCCAAGAAGGGGTAGTGGGGGAGGGTCCCTCCAGTCCCCCAAAGGGCAGGGAATGATGCTAGGCACATAATAAATCAAGACTGGGACTAAGACATGGTGGGTGACTAGAAGTGGCAGACAGACAAGTGAAAGGGAGCAGTCAAGGGCATCTCTGGTTCCTACAGAAGACCATAAACTAAAATCCAGAAGGTAGAGCCAGCACGCAGTAGGCTTCAGGGAGCTGGTGATTGTTTGAGTTTTGAGGAGAGCTGGCAACACTTAGGAACATACCCTAGAAGAGGTCTGATTTTGAGGGACAAATCAGGCCTAATGCTTTTCTCATTATTTGGGCTGAGCACACAATGGGTTCTTATAAAACACCAAAAGGATAAATAACTGTGTACAAAGCCCTCTCTTGTGGGGTCATATCGTCACACCACCTCTACCAGAGATGTCTACCATTAGCACATTTTATAGATAGGCACACTCCTTCAAAAGTCTTCTGGCATAAGCAAGGAGCTCTGTCTCAGGTATATTTAACACATACTCCACTCAAAAAAAGAAAGAGAGGCATATGACATGAAATGGCATCCAATTTCATATTCAACAGGGAAATGCAAATTAAAGCTACAATAAGGTTTCGGTAGAATTGCACTAGACCCATTAGAACTGTCAGAATCCAAAACCTGTCAAAATTAAGTACTGGTGAAGATGTGGGTAAATAAAACCTTCATACCTGTTGGTGGTAAAGTGACAGGCTACTATGGACAATGGTTGGCTAGTTTCTTACAGAGGCAAACACACACTTATCATAGGCCTTAGCAATTTCACTTCTAGATTTTTAATCAAGAGAAATTAAAATTTATTTACATGAAATGAATATGTAAATGTCTATTGCAGCATAAATCATAAGAGCAAAAACTGAATACAATCCAGAGGCCTATGAAGTACTAAATGGATGAGCCAATTGTTCATACAGTGTAACACTATTCAGCAATGAAAAGGGATGAAGAACTGGTAGAACCTAAACTTTGAACAGATCTCAAAATTATTATGCTAAGAAGAGACACTAGACACAAAAGACCTCAAGTTGTCCAAGCAAGGAGGCACATGCCTATAACTCCAGCTACTCAGGAGTGTGAAGTAGGAAGATCACAGGTTTGAGGCCAGCTAGGGCAACTAAGTAAGACTCTTACTTCAAATAAAATAAAAGGGGCTGGGGGGTGTTGCAGTGGTACAGCACTTGCCTAGCATGCACACAAACCTGTGTTCCACCCCCAGCACTGCAAAACCAAAGTAAACAAAAAAGATCCCAGTCTATACAATTTCACTTATAGGAAATTTCTAGAAAAGCAAATCTGTAGAAATGGAAAGCAGATTAGTAGTAGCAAAGGGGTGGGGAAGGTGTGAAAAGTGACTGCAAATCAATGTTGGGGCTGGTGGCATTCTAGGTGAAAAATATTATACATTTATTAAAATTCATCAAAATATATACTTTCAATGGTTTGATTCTAAAGTATGTAAATTACACCTCACCAAAACTCTTATTTAAAAAGATAACAACATCAACAAAATAAAATACACAAGCAAAAGAGTTAGAGAGGAAGTCCTGGCATAAGCAAGGAGCTCTGTCTCAGGTATATTTGACATATACTCCACCCAAAAAAACAAAGAGAGGCAGATGACATGAATCTGTGCTGGCCCTTGGAGACCAGGCAGGAAGTCAACAGAATAAGAAACTTTAAGGTAAGAGAGCAGCACAGACTGCATGAAAGTGAGAGAGTGGCTGGACGTGCTTGGGCAAGAGCCAGAGCACCCACTTTTGAGTGGCTGTTTGGACAGAGAACAGTATGCAAAAGACTGAAACAACCAGTTGTGGCCAGACCAGACGCCAGAAGCTGAGAATGGTCAGATAATGCATTTATGACTTCATTTGGTAGGCAGTGGCCAGCCAGTGAACATTCCAGAGTACAGGAATATCCCGGCATAGATTACTGGAACAGCAGCAAGGAATGTGTGTTGGAAGGGCCAGCCACCAGGGCACAGGAACAAACAAAAGGCCAATAACTGGACAGTGAGTGAGGGCCAAACTGTGATCTCTTGCCTGTGTGGATAATGCAAAGAGTCAGAGAGACTTATGTAGCAGATAGAAAGGTAAATAATAACAGACACCACTTAGCACTTTCTATAATCCAAGGTCTGTTTTAAAGAATCGCTTTTCTAAAGGAAAGACAGAGTTAAGAACATGCTATATACAGAACAAGTCAAATGGATAGATGATCATCTGCAGTTTGCTCCAAAGAAAAAGAATAAAGATTAGAGAGGCCATAAAATGCTTATCTAAGGTGCGTTGCGGGAGCCATGGATAAGGAAGCTTGTAACTGAATAAGTAACGGTGAAACTTTCGTGGTGGAAGGACAGTAAGTGAGACAAATGACCAAGGCGGGTTTATAGGGCCCTTGGCCCAGGAAAGCTGGAGTGCCTGTACTGCTGCTCCATGTGGGTATCACTGATTCCTTTTTTTTTTTTTTTTTTTTTTTACAGTACTTGGGTTTGAACCCAGGGTCTCATGCATGTCAGGTGAGCTCTCTACCACTGAGCCACACTCCCAGCCCAACCCAGATTCTCTTAATGTAGATAGTACACATTATGTATGCTGGGGCCTGTTGTTTGAGGTCATATAGTGTTTATAAGCATTTTAAAATTAGGTACGAACACTGAAACATCTGGAAATCTCACATAAAGTAGGGAGATTTTCAACTTCTCTTAAAAAATTAGTGTTGTCAACTATGTGGCCCAATCCTACAACATATTAGTCAGTCAAAGTTGAGTATCCCTGTCTTCCTAAAACATTAGGAAGTATGCTTCATCTGTTCCTTCATTCATTGCTTGCTCATTCTTTCATTCATTCATTCATTCATTCCTTTATTCAGTAAGTATTTATCATGCACCTACTATATGACAGGACAGGCACTTTTGAAGGACATGGAGACACAGCAGTAAACAAAGCAGGTGAAAACATTTGCTCCCTTGGAGCTCCTATTCTCACAAGAAAAGCTAGAACAATAAACAAATGAGTGATCGATAATGCAGGTAATAAGCACTAAGAAAAATAAAATAAGCCACAGAGGTTGGAAGAGGGTAAACAGGTGGCAGACATTGTAGCCACAGAGTCAGAGCAGGAAAAATTCTCTGATCAGATGATACTGGAGCAAAATCTGATTAAAATGAGAAAAGCATCCCCAGATACCAAGGGAACAGGGAGTGGAACCACATGTTACATGTGGGAGAAAGTAAACAGGTAAGCACGGGGAGGGGCACCTCGGGCCTAGCGAGGGCTTGTGTCTCTCTGAGTAGGATGTGGGTCCTTGGCCAGGCTTGTGCAGAGGAGTGAAGGGGCGGCACATTTGCAGTTATGTTGGGGACTGACTCCTGTAAGCTTCCCAATATTTAATCCTTGTTTTAAGGCAAGAGGGATGGAGTATAAAGGTTATAACAGGTTTTATATCTGGGGTGCCAGATGTTGATCTTTTAGCATATACCTTTATACTAGAATACTCTCAAACTTAATATTGACATTGAATTAGATGGTATCTGTGGGTAGAATTAATACACTTAGAAAATAAAGCCCGCAGAATCTGAGACTGGGTACCACAAGACCCCATACCGGAAGGAAAGTTTCCTGGTAGAAGATTCCAACTTGCTCACTTACCAAAAAACACCTCTCCTTCTCTCCTTGCCAGTCATATTCCCAGTCCTCGTGCTACAGTCAACCTCTTAGACAAGTCCTAAGTATTGCTGGTTTTGAACGTTGAGGTAATTTTCATGTTCTCCCAACACAGACAGAAACAATTTGATTTTTGTTCTCCAAAAAAAAAAAAGTGATGAATCGTATTAGTGTCTATGTGATCCGGTCTTCCAGACAATCCATTCTGAGACCCTGAAGCATTTGAAACACTTGCAAGAGAGACGCATCTACTCACAATCAGAACGTGATCTCGGCCCATTGTGATGACTGTCCGGTTCACTATGCGAAGCAGCTGCACCATGATTTCTTGAATGTGGTGATAGGTGAAGGCCTGTAACATAGGCAGAGACATTGTGTGACAACCACATTATGCTAGCCCTGCCTTCTAAAGACACAGATATGAACTCCCAAATGGTGATTGCCAACACTATTGCTACCACAACCAACATCAATATCACTGTTATTACTACTATCATCATCACTATCGTGTCACAGTTCGAACCCCCATCACTTCACACTGTGTCCCAGAAACTCCATAATCACCTTCAGCATAAGTTAGTGATGAGGATTTGAAAACAGGAACTTTGTCTTTAGAATACTAGCTCTAACAAGAATTAGTTGTACTACACTGGCTAAGTCACATAGCTTCCCTAGACCTATGTTTTGTCATCTAACAGCTAGAATCTTGCTTGAAATAAAGATGGAGCTTAAAGGAGGAACTTGGTTATACAGTCAACAGAAAAGCTGAAGTCTCAATAGCAGGAGAACAGTATCGTCCCTAGGCTGGACAGACTAATGGAAGAGGCAGCATCCTTGGATGCCAGGGATTGGGGTGATGTGGTGGAAACTGGCCACTGTGGGTGTATAGCCAGCCGAAGCAGCATTGCGCACAGTGGGGTGAAAATTCAAGGTAAGTCAGTTTGTAACATCTGTCATAGTCATCTCTCTTTAACTACAGCTCCCTACATTTCCTCCTGGCCTTGCTGATATTTACTGAGCTTTCACTGTGAGCAAGCTAGGTTTTCACATCTGTGTGTATTTGTCTATATCCACAGGCCATGTTGCAATAGAGTTTCCAGGCACAATCTCCCCCCATGCATCCCCATGCTGGTGGGCAGGACCAGGGAGAAAGGCCTCACAATCTTAGATTCTGAATTTCAATCTTTTTGGTTGTGGCTTGTTTGTTTGTTTGTTTTTTCAGTACCATGTACCGAACTTGGGACCTTGGTCTTGTCAGACAGGTGCTTACGTCACTGAGCTATCTCCCTGGCCTTAGATTCTGAGTGTCAACGTAATGCTTGTCAGTAGCGTGACCTCACTTAGCACTTAACCTTTCTAAGCCTTGATTTCCTCATTCACAAAATGTGGGGAGGTCCTCTCAAGTTAGATCCGAACCTCAGAGTGACGTATGCAATGCTGGAAGAAACACACATGTGAGTCCCCTGAGGAAGATTCTGTAGGCCCAACATAGAGTCTGGGCACAGGCAGTACCTGGCGTTCAGGTGCATCCATGGCATGACTGAGAACCATGACACAGCCTAAAGTGAAGACCTGGAGGTTGGGGCTCAGGCCTGGGAAGAACATGGTGTCTCCAATCCTAAGGGAAGCTGCTATGAAGAAGGCACTAAATAAATGGTGGCTGAAAAGCTGAATGAACACGCACACTCACTCCTAGGCAGGTGAGCAAGCTTTGCCGCATTGCTACATTCAACTCAACTGTAGTTTTCTGTCTCAGTGGAACCTATGATAGGAAATAGCTCCATCGCTGGAGGAGGCCAAGGAAAAAAGGACATACTTATTAAAAATGTCCTCGCTTCCTAACAGGCTTCGGATGACTATTGACATCCAGTGATGAATCACCCTGTGCTTGCTTTTTCTTTTTGTCTCAAACTCAATTCTTCAGCACTGTGGCTAATCCACTTCCTCCAGCCTGTGCAACTTCAAGCAGAACCTCAAGGTCCTGTCCGAGCCTGTATCTTACACAAAGGAGTTTCAGGCTCTGTCATGTGCAGCCAGACCTGGCTTTCTTTGGACTTGCACTCCTGATTCTGAGGCTCAGAGGTAGGAAGGGATGCGTTTCCCTGTATTTCTTGGTTAAGGGCACACCTTTCTCCTTTATTTCTTCAAGCCTTTATGCTGACTTAAAATCTCTGATTTCTTAGGTCATGTTAAAATGATATTTACAGTTATCACAGCAATAGCAGACCTTTGCAAGTGCAGCGCTTCCTAAGTGTCCAGCCTCCTGCTAAGCACTTGACTGGTTTTCACATCAACATAAGCAACAGTATGCTCTTCACTATTCAGATGAGGAAACCGAAGCCCAGTGAAGTTAAGTAACTTGACCAAGGTCACCCAGCTAGAAAGTTCGGGAAAAAGGATTCCGATTCAGCAATCTAGCTCCAGAGTCTGTGTTTCTTGACAGCTCACCCAGCCAGATGAGAACATAATTGGAGCTCTCTGATTGCTGTTTTGAGGGCTTTGTCAGTCTCCTTCCATTTGTCAAGATAGGTAGACTTAATCTCCATTTGGACCAACTTATAACTCCTTCATTGACTTCTGATTTCTTCTTCCTTAGAAAAATCTTTGGTTCTGTGTTCATTATCTAGTATCTTCTTTGCATTCCTTTATAATTTCATCAAATTTCTATAATAGCTTCCATTTGATTCAATTCTGGTTTAGTAGGACATCTTTTCCTTTACCAACAGAGATATTAAACCCCCCTTTCCTCTTGACCTTCTGCCTCTTGCTTCTTTTAAACAGCCATTTCTTCTTAGTCCAAAGAGCAGCAATTAGACTGCTCTGGAAGTTTGATATTTAAAAGTGAGAAACTGTCAAATTCAATTCACTTCACTCTGAGGGCTCCCACCGTGGGCGGGTATCTAGCAGAGTGGTTTGAGATCAGATAGACTTGAGTTTGAATCTTAACTCTAACTTGAGCTGAGTGACCTTGGCCAAATTACTTTTGCTCTCTGACTTTCAATATCTGCATTCATAAAATGTGGCAAATGCTAGAAACCTTGAGGTTATGGGCTTGCAGAATAAATTAGATAACGCAGGTGAAAGCCCTTGGTGACAGAATTCAGCACAAGCAATAGAAAGCCCCGTGTAAGTGGTGGCTGCAACTCATAATTCCCTTGGTCTGCAGCAGCCTTCAGGCTGGGCTTGCAGATTCACAGCACGTAGAAGGAAGTGCAGTACAGGGCAATGCATAATATAAACTCTGGGTGATATGGAAATGTCACCCAAAGAACGTATAGCATAAATGCAAATGGAAAACTTTCAAGATGATAAACCTGTGCTAAGCAGTAAAAGTGTGGCCACAAATCACCAACTGTTAATTGCTCTAGTGCCAGACAAGTGGGGGGAAACTCTACAAAAGTGTCTTCGGGGCCTGAACTAAACGGTGGCTTGTAATTGAAATGACAAAATCAGTCTTCCCATTATAGCTCTGGTAAAGAAATTAATCCATCCAACCTAAACACAGTGCAAATTGTAGTGATTTCTTTTAATAATCATAGGCTATGATATCTGGGAGAGACTTTAAATGAGTTGTATGCATAAGTCTACTGCATAACACAGTAGAAAGAGAACTCACATGAAGAGAGCTGGGGTAGGGGCTGGGCCAGAGGCTGTAGCCAACGCTTGTCTTCTTGATTCACTGTAAGCCTTAGGTGTTCATAAAATACAGTTTAAAGCCACTGTTTCCCACAGCATTTCCAGAACAATAAGAGGTCACACCACCCATGAAATGATTTTAAGTAATAAAACACAGATACTGCATTTCATAACACTGCAAGGTATCCTGTCTTCTTTTTCTTTCAATCCTTTTGATGATACCGAGGAGAGAAATGTCTTTCTGGTACAAATATGTCTTTAACATCTTCCTCTTTCATGAAAACTTAAATTAACAAAGAGCGGAGGCCTTGGGCCATAGTAGGCAGTAGACAAACAGAATCTCCTTAGAATTGAAAACTGATCAGCTTTGAATGTGTTTTTAAAGTTATTTATGGGGCCGGTAAAATAGCTCAGTGGACTAAAGCACCTACTTAGGCAAGCTTAGAAAAGCACAGGGACCATAGTTTGATCCTCCACACCATATGCTGTGCCAGACCCACCCCCAGGGCAAGCTGAGCAGGCCAAGACTGGGCATGGTGGCACAGACCTATAATCCCAGTGCTGGGGAGGCTGAAAGCAGGAGGATAACCATGAGTCTGCGCTGCACAGTGAGACTCTACAACAACCAAATACGTTAAAATAATAATAATAGAGAGTTGTTTATATGCATGGCAAATGTGCAGAAAAAAGATCTAAAACTTGAAAATAGGAAAAAAAGAAGATCATGTGGCATATTAATGGGACATTTCTGATAAACCCAACTGAAGCTCCTTTCTCAGACCAACCATCTGCAACTGATTAGAAACCAGAAATGCTATCATCCTATAGAATCAGAGGACTTGCCAAGGGCATAAAAGGAAATGTCCAAAAAAGCAAAACAAAACAAAAAAACCAAAGCAACAGCAACAAAACCGAAAAGTTTGATGTTCATTGGTTCATTTGCAAAAGACTACTTCTACTGCTCTATCAGGTTTACATGTCTTACATCTAATTTGTACGCAAGTATCCCTCATCCATAAGAAACCAAGAATCTTACATACTTTTGACCAGATCATTTTTGTTCAGCTTGTTCTTTGGTGGATAAGTTTACATAAAACTAGCACATGCGTCAGTATTTAGTTCTAGAGGATATTTTTAGCAAATTGGGAATTCTACTTTTATACAAGTGACGCTGATTATTTACACCAATTATTAAAAATTTATTTTATTTATTTATTCATTTTGCAGAACCGGGGATTAATAGGCATGCCTTTTTTTAGAAAAACCATTCTCCAAGGTTCATTTAAAATCACCAACCAAAAATACAAATGACGAGCAGTCCCAGATTTTGCGGTCACCAG
>NDGM010952472.1:0-13809 GCA_002564305.1 Octomys mimax | reverse complement strand
TGAGCTGGCCACACACACACACACACACACACACACAAATAAATAAATAAAATTTTTTTAAAAGTAAGAAAGAAAGAAAAGGTCCAGGTTGGGGTGGGAGAAGCTGATGAGATCCACACTGCAGAAGTAAAGTTGGAAGGTGGCCCCCTCTGGGCATGTGGCTGAGCTATTTAGGAGGGCTCAGCAGAAGCGTGAAGCCCACAGAAACATAGGATGGAATGATCCTTCTACCTTTTACGTGTGGCCGTTATCCCGGCCAGGTGACCCTTCTTGGCTTCCTGGACCAGTCACAATCATTGTGCAAATATATGGGTGACACTATTTCCAAAAAGAACTATCAAGGTGACTGTTCTGCGTATGACTAGCTCAACATGTTTCCACTCTACATGCAGGGAGGGAGCGTATTGGTGATGGTGGCATCAAATTCCCCAGCGATAGCATCCCTAGGTTGTGTGGGCTCTTCCTCACTTCTAAGCTTCTTTAAGACACTGCAATGAATTCAGATGTGTCTAGGTTCTAGTCCAATAGCTTGTATGTTCAATCCTATTTTTTCATCTGTCTTTATGATCAAGAAGGTTTGGGTAAAGTCAGGGGGAAAAATCAAAGTGAATTTGGGAAGAATATAAGGTAAAGATGCTTTTAAAGAAGTTTTCCTTCATAATATTGAATCCATTCTAGAAGAATTTAATCTTCAAGGTCAAAAATAGGTCACATCCCCTGACTCCTTGCCCCCAAAGCTTAATAATCTAAAAATAAAATCAATTCTTGTCGAGAGCTGTGAAGAGCTCATAATTGCTTCAAAATGAAGCTCAAAACGACTGCGCCTTCTCCGCCTTCCATTTCTCAGAGATGAGAATATCATTTTTCAAGTCCAAAGCACTGTCAGTATTAGACTGCATGGGAACCAAGGAGGAAAAAAATCTCTGTTAGGAAAAAATAATTGTCATCATTATACTCTTCAGGCAGAAATGAGGCTCTGCTTCTTCTGCCTCTAGAGATGACGAAGAAGTAACACAAGCCAAATTTTAGCTTTCAAACACCACAGCACTGGTTTACGGTTGTTGCTGTTATCATACTTATATCTGAATTAAGAATTTGCTTTGTGTTTTATGTAAAACGGATCACCTCTACCTTCTCAGTTGCTGGATTTTCTTTCTCTTTTAGCTTCAAGATGCAACTGTTATAATGGGGGCTCCATTATAACACGCACGTTAACTGTGAGCCTGTCTGGATGAAAGTATAGGTTCATTTGCTAGATCTTATGTCGCTAAATAGAATTATGAGACTACAATGCTAACATATTTTTCACCGTGACTACGGACATTTTTGCCTGTACAGCTATTTGTGATAGGGACAGCTTTCCATTTTATTAACCTCTTCTTGTAGAAGTATTGAGCCTTCCAACCACCCACAGTTGTTAAAAACCAATTCCCAGAGTTTTCATGAAATTTTAAAGTACCCATCAAGAGTCTTTTAACTGTAAAGATCAGCCGTAAGATGAAAATGAAAGAGTCCATTAAAATATCATTACAGGCGAAGGAACACTTGGCCGCTTTTTCTTCGTTCCACCCAACAGGAACGGCACTGCCCGCCCTTCCCTGGTCAGATCTAGTTATGGTCCCTAGTAAGACCCAAAACTGGTACAGAAAGTGTCGACGAGACCCAGACGCACTGCCCCAGCCCTCAGGCGGGTCGCAGGTACATAAGTGTGTGGCGCCGCCCGGTCCTGGCCGCCCCGACCTTCTCCACTCTCCTTCCGCCAACATCGTCACCAGCTGGACTCCCTGCTCCCGGGAGAAGCTCAGTACTCATCCCGAGTCTCCCCGCACTATTTTTAATGAATATTTAGGCATTTGCACAACCTGTTTTTGGACCAAGCCAACTTTCTTTTAAGCCCCGAGTCAGTCTGTGAGGCCAGCTAATTAGCCTGCCTGTACCAGAAGTGCTCACTTTTTATTACCTTTAAAAAACAAAGCCAGGTTTGAGGAAGTGTTGGCTGTGGCTGTCTCCAAAAGCTCAGGAAGGGACCCCCCCAAGGCTCCCCTCCCCAGTAAGATTTGTGGTCTGCTTAGGAGGACCATTTAGATGATGAAAGGAACCACTGGACAGTCCCTGATTTATAACCAGTGTGATTTTTTTTAATATCCACCAAATTAATATTTTTATGTCTGTTCCCCCATCAAGTTGCTTGGGTTTGAATTTCAACAAGGGGAGCCTGCCAAGATGGTGTAGTAAAATACGAACTGGATCATAAATCCCAGCGGGGGTGGGAGAACACAAGGCAGATTGCTAACACCTTTTAAAAAAAATTTAAATAAAAAAGGCAGGAATTTACCTTAAGGTACACCAGACCCTGTAGAGACCCAGGGTGTGAATGTGGGCGCTGGTTTGTCTTCCCGGTATTCCTTCTCTGAGGACTCCAACCTGCAGCAGGCCATCCTGCATGGACACCAGGCCCCGCGGAGCTTTCATCAGAAGCCGGTGTGTCTCCAGATGTGTGCTGGAGATACGGCAGAAATACCCCAGCGCCAGTGAGCACCTTCCAAACAGCGGAGGCTCTCGGCCTCCCGCTGGCTGGGCTGACCGCTCACGCAGCTCATCAAAGTCCCCTTTCATTAGTGCCAGGCCGAGGGAAATAAATGCAGCTGGCAAGAGAGTCTGACGCTGTAAGAAGAAAGCCATGTTTCCTTCCTAAGACTAAAATCATTTCCCCACGAGGCATAAAGAGCTTTTACAAACCTTCTGCATGGCTACTTCTCAGAGGGGGACAAGTTGATTATTCTCATACCCTCCCGCGCACCAACAGGAGAAACAGAAGCCCTTTTTTGCTTGGTTTTATAACAAGATGACTACATGGGAGTATGCGTGGCCAAGTAAATGCCCTTATAACATGGCTTATTATTACTCCGATTTGGATAAACCACAAGTCAAATCATGCCGGCTGAAACATGGCTGGTACCCACAGGAGAAGTCTGATAGAACTCAGGCGGTAGCCTATAAAACAGATGCTAGTCCTGTCTGTCAACACCAGCATTATAAAGCTGCTCTACTAATCCTCCTTACGGACAGCGCTCGGTGCGGGCGCAATGTTGTCTTTTCATTCTGGGCCCCACCCCGAAGGCGCGAGGCGTGCTCGCGGGAGCTGCTCCTGCCGCTCTAATGAGGGGCGCTCCCAGCGTCACAGTGTCACCAGGCACTGTTTCTCTGAAACTCAGTTTTGAAGCAAATTACTCAATTTTAATGACACTGTGCCAAAACATGCTTTGGACTTTTTTTTTTTTTTTTTTTTTTTTTCTGTTTTACTCACTCTAGGGTCAGTACAAGCCTTGGCCAAGGCTTCCAGAAGAGCCAGGTGGCTTTCAGCTGCTTAGGAGACCTGCGCGGAACTGAATGAACCAGGTGGTATTTTTTTGGTTCAGAGACATGAAAGTTTTGAATTTGCCAGTTATGGACATGTAATGATAACTATAGAAGAAGAACTGTCGAGGTAAGGAGAATTATAGATATACCAAAAGCATACTTTTAAAGATAATGTCTACTTATCAGTTTAATAGCCTGAAACCTCAGCCAATTTAACTCTTTCATACAAGTCTCTATAAGTAAGATATAAACAGCACAATGCCAAGGTAAGGGGAAAATATCAACATCATCATCACCACCGTCATCATCACCATTATTTGGTAGAAAAGACAATGACTAAAATTCGAATAATTATTATATAATACTGTGGAAATGTTGATTTCCTGGATTTGGTAACTGCATTATGGCTATGTAGGTTAATATTGAGTTTTTAGGGATAAAAGGCAGCATTTCTAGAATTTATTCCTAAATCATCACAAAAGAACAGACACACATATGTACACACAAACAGAATCACATATACACAGAATGATGAAGTAAATATAGTAAGCTATTAATATTTAGAGTACTTGGTTAAGGATATATAGGAATTTATGGTACTATAAAAAATTACATGTGTACCTAAATTTATTTCAAAATAAATTTTCTTTAAAACTTCATACTTAGGATCCCAGAGTTATTTTTGGTTATTTAGAGTAAGTAAAAATAATTTGATGGACATCTTATTTAAGATATCACTGAGAACCTGACATGGGGAAGACAGAGAGTAGAGGGAATGGAGATAAGACTGGGTCAAAAAAAAAAAAGAACACAAGTTGCTGCCATTTAAGTAAATGTCCAGGGGAAGAGGATTCTGGGAGCAGAAAACCCCAGCTCTCCAGGCCTACCAAATTCCAGGCCTTGGGATATTTACCTCCATGGACTTCATCTTTGACACATTAAGGCAGGGCCCCAGCAAAGATGATATAGCAGGCTCATGGTCTCCCGTCAGGTCTCCCACCTTCTCCAGCCTCACATTTCCCGTGAGGAGTAATGGCTGGCTCTGAGTGGCATTTGGCAGAGGACAAAGTCCGCCCCGTGCTTTGGAAGGCTGGTAGGAGCTCTTTGGGATGGGCTGCTGCTGGGCTACTAGGATCCATGCTTACCCCCTTAAGACAAGCCTTCCCCTGGAGACCAGCTTTGGTCATGGAAAGTACCAGAAGCCCCCTTCCATCTGCTGCTCACATCCCATTTGGGCTGCAAGCCTACTGACATTCATGAGCCAAAATCTGCATTTCTGAGATTTCCACTCACTTTGAGCTGAACATATGGGCTCCAGCCCTAAGCCAAAACAAAGTTTGTGCTTTCTTCTCTCTCCTTTGACCAGAAAGATCATTCTGCTGCCATTGGAAATTAATATATCTGAGGACAAAGTATCTGTTCTTTGCACCCTTTAAACAAAACGTGGCCTGGCTTCAGCGCAAGCATGCAGGCACACGCACGTGCGTGCACACGCATTCTCAGTCCATAAAAGTCAACCACACCACCCAACAGCCCAAACCCACCAGTCAGCAAACACCATCTCCTGTCTGGAACTTTTGGGGATGTGGACATCGTCCTGTCATGGAGCGTGTGTGGCTCAAACTGGCGATAAATCAAGGCGCTAATCCTGATGCAAGACAGCACCTGCGGTAACAGAGAAGAATGTCTCTGCCGACGACACATATATAAATCACATTTATTTTCATAGCACATTTAAATAACGTTCTGGCCCTGGGGATTTTCCACCAAGTAATGAAGCATCACCCAATGAGAATGTGCAACGTGGCTTCAATCTGCAGTGCCCCCTCGGAGCAGAGGAATAAAACCTGTGATTTATGTGGGTGTCATCGGGTGGCATGGGGGCTTCCTTTCCTTGGCGCAAGACATTGCTGTGCATCCGGATTAGAGGCGAGATTTATCTGCAAAATAAACAAAGAGCAGCCCCCTCCATTTTCTCCCTTAATCACAGCAGATGAGACAGCGAGTGCTCCCACCGTGCACCTGCTCAGCAGCACACTCGCCTCTCACAAGCGCTCGCGCACAGCACGGACAGGTTTATGATGACACAGGATCGAGAACAATCCTGATACGAGGCGACCGAGTGTGCCTTGGTGAAGACTTGCGCTATCAGCAGTTCCCTGCAGGAGGCGTCCAGGCGTTCCATGCCGGGCCTCAGCCGTCCCTGTCCCTCGGTGGTGCTCACTCAGTGGCAGCGTGGAGGCCAGCGCGGCCCCAGCCTCGGGGGCCTGAGGGTGGCCACACACGTGGCAGAGAGAGGTCACTGAAAGTGGTGTGCAATTTCTATTCATCTGCTGCTGCCTATCTTGTTGTTGAAAGGGAAAATGTAACCCCACCCTTTTGGGTGGTCCATGGGTGGATGCTCAGCTCACCCCCAATGAGCTATAGGATGGATTGAAAACGGTTCTATGGAAACCATCACGAGTCCTAATGCATTTTTTGTCTGCCTGCCCCCATCCTTTCTTCCTTCCTTCCTTCTTTCCTACCTTTCCTTATTTGTTTTTCCCTTCCTTCTCTCCCCTCCTTCTGTCTGTTTTTCTTTCTCATCTTTTCCTTTTATCTGTAGGTGCATGTGTGTTTGTGTGTGTGTGCACACACATGTGTGTGAGTGGCATAAGGAACTGAATTCATGCTAAGAAAGCACTCTATAACTAAGCTATATCCTCAGTCCTTTGTTATTTTTATTTTGAAACAAGGGCTAAATGAGTTGCCCAGGCTAGACTTGAACTTGGTGGGTTGTTTTTTTGTTTGTTTTGTTTTGTTTTTTTGTCTCAGTGGTTATTCATTGTAGACTTGAGCATGTGATCCTACTATCTCAGCCTCCTGAATAGCTAGGCAGCGTACCCCTCTGCAGCAGGCCCACTGCCTTCTTTCCCTCCTTGGGAATCACCTATTCTTCAAAGCTAAACAAAGCTCCATATACATTTTAGTCAAAGGCCACCCCACCCCTTGCTAAGAGTAGGTTTCTTCTGACATTAGAGAAATAATATAAACCACATCTAGGTGGGGCACCCTGTTACAACACGACTGATTGTATATGGATTTATATACACTACAGTTCATTCTGTGACTGCCAGAATATTTCAGCTGCAGCCAGCAAATTCTGACACAAGAATGACAACTCACAAGGCAATGGTGCTATGTCACCACTGTGCATAATCACAATTGATCTTCACACAAACTGGTGTCACAGTGGGCCAACAGTAGGGCATAATCTGCTGCTTCCTGGACTCAATGTGCTTTATCTAATGGTGCCTCAAGCTCCTGTGTTCCAGGACCATGAGAGAAATCAAAAGCAAAACCTTCATGCTTTAGCACAAAAAGCCACCACTTGCGTAGCCAAGAGAAGATAACGGACAGCTGGTGGCCATCTTGAAGACAGGGACATTAAAGAGCCAGGTTCACTTGAATCAACCTAAGGTCAAGGTCAGGACCTCCAGATGCCACCTGGATATTTCTAAATGAGGTTACTTCACAGAGAAGCAAATAGACTGATGCATATTTCATTTTGATGCCAAAGGGTGGGTTTTGATTTGCTCAATTCTGGCTTTTGGGGAAGTGAGTGAGACTTGAATGTCACTGTATGAAGTTTCCTGTACCTTGAGAGAAAGTAAGCACATTCTCATATTTGGGCCAGATTGCGAGCTTGGCATAAAACAATGCCAGCCCAGATTTTCTCCTATACTTTGCAATTTTCAGAGTCTCAAGCAATCACTTATGCCCGAATGCTAATATACTCTTTTTTGCTCATTATTTTAAGCTCTTAAGTTTGTTCTGAGGTTGCACAATCGCCAATCATATCACAAGATGGAAATTCTAATTTATAAAGATGATTGGCCCAAATTAACTTTTTGAAAAAGCAATTAGGAAAAGTAGCATTGTCTAACAAGAGTAACCGATGACAGAGAGACAGGGTCAGCTTGCCCCTAAAAATAGGACGACTACTTGTCACAGTTTGCCTGCGGCCCTGTTAGGTTATGCTATTGTCCTGGCTTAATTATTAATAGCCTTCCTTTCACACTCACGATTGTCCTAGTTTGGGTGCTGAATTATATAGTCATCCTACCTAGGAGCTGTAGAAAAATCCATTTGAAATAGGTCTTGTTCTTGTACAGACTTTGAGCATACCCTGCAATTGGAGTTGCAGCAGAGAAAAAGGAGAAGAAATTGTGCAGTCAGTTCAATTGCTCAGCCATGGAAGACAGGGCCAGATTCTATCAGATTTGTTCATGTAATTCTAATTATGAACCAATAACATGGAATAGAACTAATTTTATTATAACCACTAGTCTGCAATAAAGCAAATGCACAATGTACTTTGTTGAGTCAGGAAGCCCACATAGAGATGAACACAAGTGCTCATGAGTGTGGCAGGCAGGCAGAAGGACCATCACTGCCCAGCACGTCTTGAGCCAGGGAGGCTGGGGTAGGGAGGCGGACTGCGGGGAGACAGGGCAGCATTGCAAGCTGGTCCTGGGCAGTGTGGAAGCCAGGCTGCAAGGATGAGCGAGCGGCAGGAACCTTCTGCCCTGGACCACATGTCAAGTACCTGGGACAGGGGGTGGGAGTGAGGGGTGACCATATGCCCCTTTGCAGCTGACGAGCTCTGGCCCTCCTGGGAGGACTGACAGCAGATTTCATGATGGCTTTTCCTCAGTTGTACTTTTACACTACCAGCACTGCCCTGATGAAGGCATTGCTTTTTTAAAGAAAAAAAACTACCCTCATTATCACTACCTCAGTGGCAAATGCAGCACCCGTTTCCTTGTCACAAACCCAGACTGTGTCATCCCGGCCTCACCAGCTTCTGTGTCCCCCAAGCCTTAGCTCAGACTCCAAAGGTTGCAGCCAGGCTCTCCCGCCAGGCCCTCCTTTATCTGCGCTACAGCAGGCTTTCCCTACAGAAGCGCACAAGGGTTCAAGTAGAGAGATCCTCCTGTCCTCCCGCTCCTGTTCTGCATGGCGCTTAACCACCTGCAGTGGCAACCGTGTGCCCCTGGCTCCCCTTCGGGAGACTTAGTCTCTCGAGCTCAGCAGTGATGCTCTTCACTGCATACCCGCCTCCCTCCCAGCGCTTGGCGCACTGCTGAGTCCTGCTCCATGGAATGAACAAATGGGCAGGACTAGAGCCCACTTGAAAGCAAAAAGAGAGCATAATCATAGCTACAGTATGCTTATTAAGCACTGGGAACTCCAGTTTTTAAAATCAAGAATAAAAAAGCGCATGGCATAGATTTGCCGTCTTGGCCACTTTTAAGTGTGTAGCCAACCAGTATTAAATACTTTCACATTGTCACGCAGCCTATCTGGGTTCATCCTGAAGACTAGACAGCATGGCATGGGTGGGAAGCACTACCTCACTCAGATGTATTTTGGAAATGTTACTGCATTCACATTGCACAGTGCTAGAGGTGGGATGACTGGTAGGTACTCCCATCTTGAGAAATTAAGCAACTAGCCCAAGGGCACACAGCTAGGGCTTGATAAGGTTAGATTTTAAACTCAGAGATCTTAGCAGCTTTATGCTAAATAAAAGTTCCACGAAATTTCAGATATCTAGAAATTGCAAAGTTTTGTTTTACCTTCTGCCAGATTTTATCATTTAAAAGGAGTCTAAAATTATTAATGGGAAATAATGCAAAAAAATCTCTAGGCCACTTTATGAAGTTCATTGTCTAGGTCTAAGGAAAACACTCACTGCCCTTTGGCTGCCGTAGATGATTCATAGAAGCATAGCAAAAGAGGGTCCCAAGAGGTCACAGAACCCAGCCGCTAGGGTTTCTATCTAGATGTCCCCCCAAAGCCTCCCGCAGCCCTAGGTGAGGCTTTTCAGAGTTGCCTGGATCTGGAGTGTGAAGCTGGCATCGAGGGTGTGTGGTTACTAAATAGGCCCACTGATTGGCCTGGCATAGCTCTGGGTAGGATGAACAGTGCCCCCATCAGATGTGAGAGCCACCCACCCTAACAGCAGGTAGCCTGGGAAAAATACAAGGGACAGAAAAAGAGTCACAGCTTGTCACTTGTAGCTTGCTCCTTCTGCCTGCCATGAGCTCTTTCTCTGCTGTGCCCCCCTGCCTGGGGGCCAGCCAGCTGTGGACCAGTCTGTGTCTACAGACTGCAAGCTAAATAACCCTTCCTCCTTTAAGCTTGGGTGTCAGAGATTTTGTCCTAGCACTGAGAAGAGTGACTGTGACACCAGCCTTGTCATGTTGTAGATGCAGAAACTAAGTTAAGGAGGAAGGGACAGCACCAAGCTCAGAACTCAGAGCTCCCTGCACCAGGGCTTGAAGAGTTATCATGTTTTCATTACTGGTTCATACGTACCTTAGCAGCACTGTCAGTGAAGGCCTTTTAGCCTTTTTTCAGTCAAGGTCTCTGCTCCCAGGGCCAGGTCTCCACACTAACCCACTCTCCGGCAAGACGCTCACCTCTCTCCTGCCTCTTTATCCTGCATCCTACAGCCCCTTCTTACAATAACTATGCATCAGCACTCTCCTGCTCCCCTAATATGAAATTCAGAGTGAATCTACATAAACGTAATTTTACAAGGACAACAAAATAAAACCTTTGATTAAATTTATATATTTCAACAAGTGCTCTGGGTATCTTGCTTGACCACCAGAAAGCAGGATGCCCAGCCAGCACCTGTGGCTCTGCCCAGAACCCCATGATGCTGCAGCTCGAGGTGTGGCCCCAAGAACAGGCGCATGTTCACTGCTTTCTCTGGTTCTGCAACCACCAAAACACCTGCCACCCGCCCAGATTTTCGACACAGGCTAGAGTTGGTGTCTTGCCCCTCTGACAACTTCTGCCCCTAGCCCATGCTCTCTGAGACAGCAGCTTCCCTTTGCCTTGTCAACCCCTGACTGAGGTCTGCAAAGAGGAAAAGACCAATGACAGCACAGCGAATTAAACTGTATTGGAACACTCCATGCATTAATCAGCTTCCAGTCATTATAATGAAATACCTGTGTCAATTAATTTATAAAGGGAAAAAGTTTATTCTGACTCATAGGTTCTGGTCCATAACGTTCCCAGGCTAGAAGAAGGAGCAGGCATCCGTTGTAAAGATATACCACCTTACAGGGGCTGGCTTGGTCTGGAGCTTTTATAATGGGAATCGCTTTCGCTTTAAGACAGTTAAGCCCCTTCCCAGGGCACCTGCCCTGCCAGTGCCTTTGCCAGCCACACCCAACCTGCCTTCTCCAGGCCCACAGAATGGGTCATGCCCAGTGTACCTGTGGAAAACAGCTTGAGAGAGGTCAGGAAACCTGTCCAGGGCTGGCAGTGGCCAAGCTGGGCTTTGAATGCAGACCTGACAAGCTCCACCTGTCTTTTCTTCACCATGCGCCGATTCCTCATAACACCAGGGCTTCTGCCAGCATGGATGACAGCTCTCCAAAAGCAAAACGAGCAAATTCTCATTCCCTGGCCAATGTGGTGTCAGCCTCGGCCGGCTTGTCAGAGCCTCCCTTGGGCTGCTGGGTTGCTGAGCTTCTCCTGCCTAAACCCATCAGGGAACCTCTGGGGCCCTTGGTATGAAGCTTCTTGGGGTCTCCTGCAGCCCACTGGGGACCCGCTCACTGGGACCCTCTCTGGGTTTATTGACCCACTCCTTCACACTGGCTGGATGTGCTGCGCAGGCTCCTGGCCTGTGTGAGTTCTCACTTCGACCCCTGTCTCTCTCCTCCCAAGCTCTCATCCTCCAAGGAAGCCTCTCCCACCTCCTCCAGGGCTCTACCTGTGCCCAACTGCCCACATTGCCTGGCACTTTTAGCTGAAGACTGAGCTAAACTGACCTTTGCTATCAGAGAAGGAGGTAGAAGGAGGACAAGCCCTCCTGTTTTTATAGTATTTTATAATTGTGGCTGCAGCGTTTAATGTAAGCTAGTTTCGTCAATAAACACCAGCACTCTAAAATTCTCAAGGATTATCTTTTACCACTTCCACTTGCTAGATGTGTATAATTAAACCAATTCCCCTTTCCAGGCAATAGGAATATCCTTACTGGAATAAATACCAATGATTTTTTATGAATCATATATTTTATCTTTTTTAAATGCATTTTAGTACAGGATCTACAGGGTCTTACTTTGTAGATCGGACTTATAGTGATCCTCCTGTTTTCAGCCTCCCAAGCGCTGGGATTACAGGCATGCACAACCATGCCCAGTCTCAGTTGCTGCATCCTGGGGTAGTGGGGCTGGCATGGTATACTGGGGATCAAACCCCCGTCCCTGAGACTGCCTAAGCAGTCAATGCTTTTTTCTTAAAAAAAAAAAAAAAGGAGAAAATACAGTCTTTGTAATACATTACTTTTGCCAACAACCTTCTCATTTCACAGACTGGCTTTATATATCTTTTATTTAAATAAAGAAATGATGAAAAAATACAGAACAGCTTGATTATTACATATGACAATCTCTGAAATTAAAAACTATCCTCTGTCCAACTGAATTACAAAGAATTTCTAACTTGGCAAAAGAAACTCCTTAATAATCTGTCTTCTTAAAACCAAAAGAGGGTTAAAAGCCAGTAATTTTTAAAGGTGAAAGGCTTCCTTCCATGACAATGCATGATTTCAGTTTCTAAATCTCATGCTGGTAAATAAGATCAATTATTTTGACATGGCAGAAGTAAGCCATTAGAAAAAAAAGGCCTGAAAGAAAGGAGTTTCAGTTTCCGGGTCGCCCACTTCTTTTCCACATAATCTGGCCCCCCAAATCCCGGCCTCATAAATAAATCAGGATTATGCCTAACCACTAGGGCTGGCACAATTACGTCCTTGACAGTTCCACAGAAGAGGCACCAGGGGGCACTGCAGGACCACGTTTTGTGATTTTAGGCGCCATTTTGGGCAATTACTTCTTGGGGGATGGGGGAAGCTAACATTCTGGGCTCCAGACGTCATTTTATTTATTGCTTCCAATATCTTATCACCACTAAGCTTAGCTAGTGAAGCATGGAAGGTTATTTTAAAGGACAATGCGCTACAAAGAGACACAATTAGGCTTCTTCGTTTATCTTCCGGTAGAATGCAGGCAAGGGTGTGTGTGTGTGTGTGTGTGTGTGTGTGTGTGTCTGCGCGCTTGCACGCCTTGGCTTTATTGTTAGCAAACATTTACAACTGAAGGACACATTCAGGGGGTCCTAAGATGCAGCCCTGCCCCCAACACATGAATGTTTCAGGCAAGACGATTCTTTTCGTTGTTGCTGCCTGTGTAAAAGTGTTTATTCACGCAGCGGCAGATATTTGTTGATGCCCATGACGCCCGCGGTCTTGCCCATGGAGGAAGGAGTTTCCCTTTCCTTCTGTAGCACCAGAATCTGCAAGTGAAAGCTGGTGCTTCTTTTTACATCACTTGCTTTTTCCTTGCTCTCAGAAAGAATACTATTTTTTTTTTTTCAAAATAATATAATAAACCCGCTGCTCTTCAAACGTGACCGAGCCAGACTGGGCATGGGACATTATAACTGGCTGGAACCGGGTGCTGTAGGGACAGAAATTCATTAATTGAAGCAAATGGATGGTTGTGGGTTTAGAGACGTGTTTTCCCGTTTGTTTTATTTTCCTTTCCAAGTCCTGTGTGTATTGGAATGAAGACCTTGAAATGCATAGCAAGAGACCCAAGAAGGTGCCCTACCCTTGGTGCCCTATGGAGCAGGACTCCTGGGCGGCACGGGCACCCAAGGCTGTAAAAATCGGATACAAAGTGTGCTTCTCCCTGCTCCTCTCAACTGGTCCCAGTAGTTTCTACAAGGAAGTATTTGGTAACATATTTTATATTCATTATCTCATTTAACCATCACAGCGACTCCACAAAATATTCTCACCCCAACAAAGAACGCTGAAGCTCAAAGAGGTTAGTTCTTTGCCCAGAAGCACACAACAGTATTCCTACCCAAGTCTGTCCATCTCCAAAGACCTTGTGCCCTCTGCTAGTCAGGGCCAGGCTCCCAAACAAAGAACCCAGACTGAAGTGAACAGCTGTCAAATGACTGGTTTGGAGTTCAGCTCAGACCGGGGTGACAGCCCCAGCGGTGCCCTTGTCTGAACTTGTCTCCTCTATTTCCTGTGCGTGCTGCTTGACCAGAGTTCCCGGCTCCCTTGCAGCGAGAGCTGGCCCGCGGGAGGCGAGCAGCTGAGCGCCTCCCCTCCCAGGTCGGCTCAGCTCCGCCCGCCCTCCACACTCGCTCTTCGCTTGCCTCAGCCAGGCACATGGACCCAGCAGCACACTCTGAGGCCCTCGGGGACAGTGGAGCCACAGAAGTAAGGCTCTTGGTTCCCTGAGTCCTGCGTGGAGAACGCCCACCGGACACTGCCGCTCCCGTGAGCAGGACGCGCCTTCCATTGTGCTAAGCCATGATGACCTGGGATCGGCTGGGTTTTTTTTTTTTTTTTTTTTTTTT
>NDGM010952466.1:0-17127 GCA_002564305.1 Octomys mimax | reverse complement strand
AGAAAGAAAGAAAGAAAGAAAGAAAGAAAGAAAGAAAGAAAGAAAGAAAGAAAGAAAATCAGGTTTCTCTTGACAAGCTGATTAGATTTTGAGTTGCTCCTATCTCTGGCCCTCTAATCTTCCAACTTACAAAGTGTCTGAAGAGCTTATAATATTGTCAACTACTATATTACCAGATTGGTCTTTCTGAAATTCAAGTCTGATTGTATCTAGCCTCATGGGTATCTTTCTTTAGCTTAGTGAATAAGACTCTTTGTGACATGGCTCCTTATACCTCTTTGGCTTTGTCTCTTTTTCCTTCAGCTTATTCCACATTTCACCAATCACTGGCAGTTTGGAGTACATTGATTCTCTTTGCCATTGCTTCTGTGTGTGTCTTTGTTTATATCTCACCTCCTAGCCCTTATCAGGACTTGCTCTGTTTAGGTACTTTTCCTACTTGGGAAAATCTATCTCCTTCAAAATCCTGTATGGTTCTGCTTTCTAATCGCAATTACATTGTGCTTCTTTTAATTTAATATTTGATCCATTTTGACTTTAGTTTAGTGCATGGTGATAGAAATAAATCAGACCCACATGTGTAAGCATCATATTGTCTTCCTAGTGTAAGAACATGAGAGTGAATAAAATTCAAAAGGTACAATAGATATTGTTAAAGGGAAAGAAACTGCTCAAAGGGAAGAACAACTGGGTTCAGGAAAAGGAAAAAAGAAAGAAGAAAGGGAAAAATATATTGGGAAAATATAATATAAATATATAAAGGAAAGAAGGAAGGGAAAAGTATATACACAGGATAGCTTGGATAATTGTACTGCTCATTTCTAATGGTTTATTAAAAGCAAAAGTTAATGCTTAAATTGTTCTATTCTTTTTAAATTTTGGGGAAACTAATTTTGCATGCCTGTATCTGGCAATCTGAACAACTAAGTTGAAGACAACAATCTGCAATATAACAATGCTTCTTTACTCCCTATCACCTTGTTTAGTAAAATCCTGTATTGTTTCTAATGTTTTATTATTTTTTTATTCTCTTTTGTAAAAGTCTTCTGGACACAAATGGATTCAAGGAAACTGAGGCTAAGTGATCTTTCAGGGATCTTTGTGTGAATTTTCTAATGGTGTCAGGATCATTAGCATGAGTATCACTTGGAATTTGTTAGAAATGCAGACTCCTGGGCCCTATCTGGGACCTACCACAGTAAACTGCATTTGAACAAGCTCCCCAGAGATGCAAATACTATTGGCCGAAGACTGACCTCTGAGTAATCAGGCAATTTTTTTTCACGGAGGCCTCCCATATGAACCACAAAAACACAGGAAATGGCTGGAGAGGTCGTTTTCTTTATCTCTTCAAATTGGTGCACAAATAGTACATTCTAGATGCAGAGGTAAGAAGTTAATTCTTGCTATACACCATGGATGCTTTGGAAAATTAGGATTTAATTCTATGATAGAATCCTAACCCAGAATCCTGAGCTTGAAGCAGAATTCAGGTTGTACCTGTTACATTTAAACTTCACTAACTGTGAACACATCAAGTGAGGCAGGTGTGAGCTGCAATCCTACTGTGAGAAATGTGCCTTCCCATTGGTGAAGTGTTTTTTGTATATTGCTCTGAATTATCAGAAAACATAACCAGCATCATACAAACAGCAGCCTTCTAACAATTCAGCAAGCTCTGCCTGCTTGATTTACAAAGCCTAATGGGGCAGATCTGGCCATGGCTGGAGTTAAGTAAATTAAAGTCTGGTACATGGTTTTTATACCTTTCCAACTAGGTTGTATTGAAATGACTTCAGAACTAGACATTTTTCTCAGAACCCTAAAATAAAAATCACCTCTCCTCTCCCCAGAGCATGTAGAGTGGCCATTAGATATGTGATATGAGGAAAGAGGACATTGGGCCCATGACCATAGAGCCATACTCAGTGTTTTCTGGCAACTGTGTCCTTTAGCATTCATTGCTATGGTCACATTTGTCCTGCGCATGGATGTGTGAGAGGTTGGATGTGGGGAAGAAAGAAGCCTCTGTAAGTGTGAGGCTGCACTTGGCCTCACTACCTGGCATAAAACACCAGGGAGAGCTGAGCCCATCAACAGCCTGGGACTTCTTATGGTGACTTTCTATGAAATTGGATCAGGCTTTCCCTGGCACTTGTATTAAGCTCATACATTTGGTGAGATATGCTTATGAAGTCGGCATAGCTGGCTCCTTTTTCTCCTTTTTTTCTAAGGGATAGATTCTTTATTATCTGCTTAATTCATTTCATTCTGTCAATATTCTATAGAGAAATGATGGATATCCTGTGATTTTTGACTTTGATATTAATTCATAATTTTGATGGTTCTACTTTAAGGTCTCTCTCTCCCTTTCTCCCTCCATCCCTCTCTCCCTCCTTTACTTTGGCCCTCACTCTAGGTTTCAGGTTGTTCTGTCCAGGAGCTGAGCTTATGACAGCTCTGTCTCTCCTTCCTGGCTTTGCACACTGCTGACCTGTTTCCACATTAAACCCACAATAACAGCAATGAAATTCAGATTTATAGTTGAAAATCAGCTTATATTTGTAATATAAACATAAACACTAGAGCGTTGGAACTAGCATGAGGAATCTTTTTCCTGCTTTCTATTTTTCCTTTCTTGGAACTTCATGACTTGGATCTCAAACAAGTGCTATTTTAAAATTTTCTGGCACTGTGTAGTATAATTGATAATAGTGTTTAAGCGGCATCTAATATCATCCAGCATAGTGCAAAGTGAGCCATCCCAGGATATGAGCTTAAAAAATTGCATTAACACTTAGACAAAATGAAATTTTTATACTTGATTTGCTCATGGTCGGACAAATGCAACTAAACACAATTTGAGCTGTCACTTTGCAAAGGGGAAAAATATGCAACTTCAGAATGTTTCAAATGAGCCCAATATTAGATTCTATAACTCAGAGTGACACGGGAAATACTATTTGCAACATGATTGGTTCATTAATATTTGGTAATTGCAGTACATCATTTTAAGGGGGAAATAAAAATGCAAACAAATTGTTCCTAGCTTACAGTCAGTCATTGCTCCTCAGCTGCCACCACGGGGAAAGGTTTGGAAGCTAAAGGATACAACGGATTGGGGACGTTATATTTCCCCCTCCCCATTTTCATTTTGGAAGAATAATTTTCATCATAAACCAACATGTCAGACAAAGCATCTACATTTAAAAAAATATTATTTCATGATTTTCCACATGCACATTTGATGTAAACCCTGGAGGTGTATTCCCTGAGTACCTATTACCTCCATTTTAGGGAAATTACATTAAATTATTAGTGACAAATTTACTTGTCTGCCAATGTATTTTTCTGGAATTTTACTACAACATCAATACTTGGCTGTTTTATATGGGCCCTCATTTACCTGTCTTTGAAGGCAGCCACCCCTTGGGGAGCTCTGTCTGTCACTAACCGAAGCTAGAAACAGTCTTTAAGTTTAACATTCACAGTTTTGAATTAGATGGGAAAATATGTTGAACTTTAAAAGTGTAATGTACCCTTATGAATCTGACAATTAGGCAACTTGCTTTGTAGTCCACTGTCTTGCGTTTTGGGCAAAGAGAACCCAACCCAAATCATTCTGAGGTACTAGAGCAGGAACAACAGACAGGGTCTTTAAGGGTAAAATACATTTGCCAGCTACTGATAATGGGGCAGACTGGGCGGGTAGTGCTGTTTCTTGGGTTTATTTTAGGCAAGTCAGTGCAGAACGGGTTCACCGTGATACATATGCACCTGAGGCTTCAGAGCCCTTCACAAGCATGGAGAGCTCAGAGCTTCTGGGCCTGCTAAAGAACTCCTGGAGAAAGGGGAGGCCAGGTGTCGGCAAGCTGACAGAATTACAACAGGAAGGATCCAGAGTGTGTAAGCCTCCATCTTTTTGCAAGTAGAAATGTTGGAATCCATTTCCATATTCCTTCGCATCAGAAAGCTCTCAAAATGCCTTAGACTCCAGACTTCACAAAATCTAGATCTATTGCCAATTTGGGGTACTGTTTTTGCTTGGATTATAGACAGAAATCCCATGCACAGAGGCAGTATGTGGAAGACCTAAAACAGTTATGCCTCAAATGCTTACAGTCCCCTTGCACAGAGTATAATAAGAAGTTCAAACATGAAATATGAAGGAGATCTTGAGAAACACAGAAAAAAAGGAAGAATATTAAGCAAGAATGTAAGTCCCAGGGCAGGCGAGATAGCTCAGTGGACTAAGCACCTGCTTAGGCAAGTGCAGGGACCAGGATTTGATCCTCGGTCCCACATGGTGCACTGGCCCTGCCCCTTGGGAACACTGAGCCTGTGACCAAATCCAGGCATGGTGGTGCACTCCTGTAATCCCAGCACTGGGGAGACAAAAAAACAGTAGGATCAGTACAAGTCCAAGCTGTGTAGTGAGACCCTGTACAAAAATAAAAATAAAAATAAATTAAAGAAAGAAAGAAAGAAAAGAAAACAGAATGTAAGTCCCAGGAAGATGGTACATTAGAATTTAGTGAACTGGTACTTGGTTCCACTGACATTTTACATCCTCCTCCACTGTAATGTATCTGATTCTCTAGTTTGTGTATTTGTTTTTTCTTGGAAAATCCAGAGTTACCGAGTAGACAACTTCAGGTCATTTTTAATTGAAGATCTGAAGTCCTGAGCTGATCCATGTCTTTGTTGGCATTACTAAGAATAGCCCCAGATTCTGTTTTTATCACAGATATTGAAGAATTATACAGACTTTCCCCCTGCATTCTGGGGAATTATTTTCTTCATAGGTATCTAGTTCTGTATGACCTTCAACTTTGGCAGCTACCCATTCTTCTCCTTTCTGCACTCGTCAGGAGCCTCCATTTTTAAAAGACCTTTCTCTTCCCTCCCCAAATAAACACAACCATTTAGATCAAATTAACTGGAATACCTGTTTCAACTGACCTAAATTCATCCTGTGCTATGGCTTGGGAGATTTGACCTTAATTAAACCTCTATTTTGCCAGAGAATGAGAGTGCTGGAGGGAAAGACCATATGAATTTCTACTTTCATTTCAGGTGGAGCATGTGTAGCACCTGGGGACAGATTGTTAATGAAATATTTGTTTTATCCGGCAGTGCTTTGTTGAGACCTAGAAATTTGGTAGTTTGGCAAGTCTAAATGGGGAAGAATCGTAGGTAATGTGACAGAAGGGAGACAGTAAGCAGTCGGGACTCTGAAAGGAAAAATAAAGGATAAAGGGGCAGGACAGAGCAGAGGAGAGCTGGGCACTGTAAGAGAGCTGGCTTTCCTTCCGACTTCCTCCCCAACATCCTTTCCTCATTTAATAATAGTTTTTAGTGCTAGACAGTGATCTTCAGCATTCTCTGTAGTGATCTTAGCCCCCCTGTAAGATGGGTTGGATGGTCCTCTTTTTGCCTGTAGAGACCAAGATGCAGATCATTTGCTTAAAGTCATTTTGAGACCTGACCTTAAAGACTTTCACCAAGGTGTGCCTTATTCCAGATTAGGTTCATCTCTTCTCTGTTCAGTTACCTCTCATTCGTCCTCTGCTTCTGAATATAGGCCTGGTCCAAAGATTGTCCTTTTTCAGTCAATGTTAGTATAGCTTGAATTATGATGTCTTGTGTACTTTGAAGATATCCAGGTTAAATGAAGAGCAATTCATAAATACATAGCTCCCCAAACTTCAGGCACAATGCATTACCCTCACTCAGAGAGAAAGGGCCTATTAACTTGGGAAAGTAAAGGCGGGCTTCAGAAAGCAGGCCAAGCCTGCACCCACCATCTGCATGAGGAAGGGACTGAGGGCTGCTATTCTTTCCATCCACAGACTCCTCTCACCCCAGCTATGAAGGCCTCATGATTACTTTAAAACACAATTTTGTGAAGAAGACTGGCACTGCTGAATGACAGCTCCTTATGGAAATGGGGCTTGGTCTTCATTTATTGCCCTAACAGTGATATTTGTGTTTCTTTGATGCTTGCCATTGGTGCTCCCATTTGTAAATCTCAATTCCTGAAACATGTGTGTGCTGCTGTTGGTACTTTCTTGTTCTTTGGAAGCAATCAAAAAGGAGGTGATTTTCCTGTTTCATCCAATATTCTGGAGCCTAGTAATTGGATGGAGTGTTAGCTTTCAGTCTTAAAGAGGTAGCTTGTGGGTTAACTTAACCAATGGAGAATGACTTATTTGTTAAAGCCTATAAGAGTGCAAGAGATTTTGGAGGTACAGAAGTATAAACTATGATCCTAAGCTTAAATAATTAATATGTTTACGGAGCATCCCATGATAAAAGTGTGAACTATGGGATAGAAACTATTGTGAGAGTTCAGAGAAATTCCATGGAGCCAGTGAGAGTTTGTGAATGGGGTAAGGTTTGCTTGGAGAAAGCAGACCAGATCATTCCTAGTGAAAGGCACAAGAGAGGCCAGAGGTGGGAATGCCCTGTGGGCTACAGCTGAGGCTGATGTTGGGATTGCACGGTTGAAGACAGTACTCTTCACAGCTACTTTCAGTGAGGCACAGCAATAGCACAACTGAGCTCCCGAAGGATAAAACCATTGCTAGAAATGCTGCTAGCTTTGCAGAGCTACATTTTTATTTTTCCTGATGGTAGTCATTTTTATAAATTTGTTGTCGCTCAGTATAGATTTCAAAAGGGTCCGTGTCTTGAACAAAGCAGTTTTGTATTTAATTTCCCTTCTCTTTTTACCTTAAACATCATTGATATGGGAACTTGTCAGTGTTTTAATAGACTAGGACATTTCTGATTTAAAATATTCTATTTTCTCCTACACACAGCCTCTAAATTATCTATTGTAGTTAGTCGTGACAAGTCACAGCCCATCATGCCTCATGCCCTTTGTCACATACTAGGCCAGAATTTTGGTCCAGAAAGTGTGACGGTCTAAGCTATTAAGGAAGACCAAAAGAAGATGAGTTAATATCCTGAACTGAATAAATTGGCATCAGAGACAGATTGTGTGCCTTTGGTCTCTTTGGAACAAGCCTGAGTTTGGGGCCACTGCTTTACCTTTCAAATGTTAGTAAGGCTTGTGTTGCCTTTTAAAAAATTCAGAACAAGTCCCAGCAGGAATCTGTTTTGGGTGTAAAATAGGTAAGTTGGAGTTGCAGCCATCCATGGTCTGAAATCCACCCATGTCTTGAAAAAGGACTTCTGGGTTCATTAAGCCTTCGTGAAGTTGTCAGGAAGAGACCAAATTTTGAACTTCGATTCTGTCAGAACTTTGCTTAAGCTACTGAAGTTTTCCAGAGCCTCCATATTCTCACTGTCAGATGAGGAAGGTAACATTCCTCCTCGACTCATGATAAGAAGTTACGTGAAAAGTAAAGAAGCTGGCTGTGCACTTGACTCATAAGAGCTCCCATGACTTTTCTATCCTTGTGCGTGTGTGTAGCTGGAGTTTTCTGACCCTAGGAAGGGTTGGGAGCCAGGCGACATGGAAGAGCACTAGCTGTTGTGATGGCTGCCTGGCCTCCAACAGCCTGAGGCTGTGAGGCAGCTCAGCTCTGAGGACCCATCCACAAGGAATGCGGAATTCTGGGATGACGATCCCCGTTGGCTGATGGGTAGATTCAGACCATGATGCTAGTGCCCATTTGCAACAAATACATTTGCAGACAAAAGTAGACCCAGTGGGTTGCAGAGATTTTTCCAATCTTAGTGATCTGACAGAACCTGAATAGGAGTTAATGACTTAGCAAGGAGTGGTTCTGTCACCTTGTGGGTCAGTGTACATGGTGAGGAGAATGTCACAGGTAGTGCGGCCCTGGCAGTGAAGAGAGATGACAGGGACATTATTTAAGACCCCCAAGTGAGACTGTCTGAGTGGAATGGACAGCATCTGGGTAGCTGGGAGGAGCTGTCACTTTCCTATTTAGAAAATACATAAATTCTAATGATTTGAATGAATTTTTTTAAAAAGCAGGTTAACATTCTGGTGTCCTCATTATAGGATTTTCTTTTACAACATGAGTTCCCACCAGTAAGCTTTCTTAGTGACTTTTCCCCTGAAAAAACAGTTCTTACAATGACAATGCTTTTGAACAATAATTTCTCAAATGACTAGATCTATTTTTCTAGAAATTTAAGTAAAGAAAATCAATTTTTAGGCATGTGCATCTTATCTATAATTCTCTGTTCAGTCAACTATAGAAATTTATCTGCCTGATAGAAAGCATTGAATAGGTAGATGGTCAGTTTTCCTAATTTTTTCAAGTGTTTTATATGTTGTATCCTATAACTCTTTATTATGGGAGACTATTTGTTTAGAACATAAATAATTATAGCAGATGTATGAATATACCGGCGCAGTCCCTAGTCTGTACTTCAGCAGCTCCTCCAGGAATCCACACCTCACATATGTCTTAAATATGTGGTGCCTTGTAGTTGCCCTCTGCTGTTTTCCTCCCATCGCTGTCAGGGCTGGCACAGAGCTCGGCACCCACGTGGTCCATTTGCAGCCGAGAGTCTCGCATTATGAGAAGCCCACCCTATAAATTACGGCTGATGCCAGAGTCCCCGTCTGCCAGCTGCAAAGGTTCCTTACATTTCAAAATGGTGGAGAAACAAGAGTCTTTGTTGTTTACAAACTCCTCTGTACCTCATCTCTCAGCTCAGCTCAAGATGGAGGGTTTATGATTAATACAGTTGACGCAGAAAATGGCCGAGTGCTTGGCTCCTTTTAAATATATCATGCTCAGCGTGCACAGACTCCGAGCATCCGTTAGAGAGAAGTGACAGCGAACTTGACCTTTCTCTCAGAGTCGCGCGTGGAAAAGGGGAATTAGCTTGCTACAATAGCACTTGAACTTGCTTTAACTTATCACTTTCCGCTTTAGCAGGAGGAATGCACGTTAGAGATGTGAAATCACCTTCAGGCTTCATGTTGTTTAAACTGAAACCACACTTCCTCATCGTATTAATTCAGATGTGTCTTTCAAAAGAATTTATTTAAGGTGATCATAAAGAGCGGGCAAGATTTAAAAAAAAAACAAAAAACTTCTATTTGCATTAAGCGTTAATGTGCATTTTTCTCTGCACATACATGTGTGCGGTGTGTATGTGGATACACTGAATTTTGCAATGACTATGGAGCTCCCCCAGGATGACAGAGGAATAATAGGTCCACTAGTGAGGTGCAAGTTATAAAAGCTTTTAAATTAGCTTCCGTATAACTGGAAACCAAATAAATGGCTATGGAAAAATGCAAAAGGAGACCTAGCAGGATTTTTTCTTCCATAGTTGCCAATTACTGCTATTAGAAGGTATAGTTTGTTCTGCTTAGCCCTGAAACAGCAATGATTGACATACACTTCAGCCAATCATAATGTTTCCTTGTCAGCTGTCATTAACCCAGGCTGATCTACCCTGATTTTAGATAAACCTGAGTGAAAAAGTGAAAGCACATTGTTACCCAAAAGCTCATCAGGTAAATATGCCAGAGGGGGGGGAAAAAACAGGTCTTCCTTGACCTTGCTGACATTTTCAAACTGTTTAAAAGCTGAAGTTAATTCTTTCTGATGGCCTTTCATCCTTAGTTGACAACAGAGAGCCCCTGAGTGGTGACAGCTCTTGTCAAGTGGGACCATCTTATCAAAAACAATACCCTCCAGATCTTTCAATCCAAATATTCTAATCTAAAATAATTGCATTTAAAATTTCATGTTGCTTTTATGTCTGTCCTGAATCAACTAGGTATGAAACCACAGGCGTCTCTTTTCTGGAACCTGCTCGGAGCTTCGGAGTTTCAATATTGCAAATTTAACAATGCATCATAGAGGCAACATGTGAGGGGCGAAACTGTAGGACTGCGGCTGGAGTGAGCGCTATAATTTGTTCTGCTGTGTCTTTTATTTGTATCTACATGCTTGGAAGGGGTTTCTGCCGGTGTCCGTCCCTGTTCTGTCTCCGTAGTCTTGTACTTCTTGAGCTCAACCCGAGCGGCATAAAATTACCTCTCTGCCAGTATAGCGGAGATCCTGCATTTGGCTCTGAGACGAGGCGAGTCATCCGGTGAATATTTGGAATGCGGGTGCCGTGTTTTAGTGATGGCTTCCAAACTCTAGTCAATTTGCGATTTGGAGGAGCCCTGTGATTGATATATAATTGTAAGCAGACAGTGATTTTATTGCTTGTCTGCCCTGGATTCCAAGTCATTTGTGGGACTGCGCTGCTTTATGGATTAGAAGGTAAAAGCCTCTCTCCCATGAACAGCTCCTTAGAAAGTTGAAAAGTACCCCTATTTCAAGGAATTCCTTTATACCCGTGTTTTTAAACCTTTTCTTGATGAAATTCTGGAATAGACCTATGATTTCTCTATTTTCTGCAATGTGGCTCTGTCAAATACCCTGTCCCTGGCTCATCTCACCTTGGTCGCCAGCCGGCCCATGCATGAGAATGCCACCTTCCACTCACCTGTTGCTTCTGTCCAACCTCCTAGGTTTACCTCTGACACTGCAGGACGTGTTAAACATTAAAAAAAAAAAAACTAGTATGTCCGTTTGGACAAGTTGTGGAGTTTGTTCAAAGGGAGGATTCCATTTCAGATTGGAAGGAAAACCTCAGACCAGTTTTCATTGTTGAAATGGCAGACACACTTCCCATTCATAAAGGGCTGCCCAGCCTTGCTCCAGCACGTCAGTCGAAGGGTCTGGATTTGAGCAAAAAGTGCTGCACAATATGATCCTTTAAGATCTTCCCTGATTTCAGCCCTGAGAGGAAGCAATAAAAGCAAAGACACGTCTTCCCCTTCAGAGTTGGCTTTTCTCTTAGATGTATAGCACCCGCAGAATTTTTTATTTTTCATTTTAGGCTTTTACACCAAGAAAAGAAAAGGAGGAAAAAAAGAGACCAAATGGTGTTTACATCCTTCAAAAGCCAACATGAGAAAGAAATAGGATGTTCAAAATGAGAGGATCTGTTTCAGAGCTGGGCGTCTATCGACTCCTGGGAAAACTGTACTCAGAACCGGAGTTGTTTCTGCATTGCACGCAAAACCCTGCATCTTATTTTTTAAGTGCCTGGGTGACCAGGCAGAGATGTTCGTGATGGCCGGAGGCCCCTCTGCCGCCTTCATTTGTGCTCTATCCCCTTCACATGCCATCTCCACCCCAGCTTCCCTCTGCTCACACCATTTCTTTCCCTCTCATACACTTCATCTTTCCTTTCCAAATCTGCTTCAGAAGGTGGTACGAAGGACGTGCTAAGTGCGTTCCGAGTGAGGGAGATTAATAGCTATGTGTCTCTTCTTTTTAAAAGGGTTTGTAAGAAAATAAATTTAAATATCCACCATATATCTCATTGCCCCTATAGACATGGCTAAGGAGATGACATAAACCTTCCCATATAGCTTTGTTTCAAGCAAGGTAGAAGACAAGGGGTAGAAAGCCCCAACTCATTGTATCACCAGCTCTTTGGGTGGAAAGACAAGTTCTAATCAGAAGCAGCAGTGTGTAAACGAGTCAAAGAGGCGAGGGCTCAGCTGCTAGGAGCTGGGGCTCCAGGTAGGTTTATCGATCAATGGAGTCTGTGCAGGAGATGGAACCCGAGGCCTTGCGTCTATCCCCGAGCTCCACCCCAACCGAGGGGCTTCCACACGACTAGGACATGGGCAGAGCTCTGGTCGCACCTTCCCGCGGTCTTAGAGCTGGAGTTCAGGGCTGCACTACTTTGGCAAGGGGATTGGGACCCGGTGTTTACACAGCGCCGCTCCCAAGCTGTGCAGAGGGACGCTGGCACCAGTAGGGACACCACCCCAGTAGACCAAGCCCAAAACATCCTCCATAAGGTAGACTCTAGAGAAACATTTCAAAGCAGCTGCTACTGCCCATTCAGGACCTCCTAGGCGAACCATGTGACTCTTAAAGGCTATTTTTAGAGAGGACCAAGGTTCTTCAAGCTTGGAACAGGGCCATTTCTACTGATTGACTGTCATACAGAAATGAGAAGGCCCCTTTGACCCCCGCCTCACAAGAACAAATCTAGACCATTGATTTCCTAAAAATCTCCTTTCGGTTTCCTAGTAAGCTTTCCTCTCTTTATGAGCCTTAGAAATCTGCATCACCTCTGTCTTTTGTCCATGCCCTGAGACTCTGGTGTTGTCACATGATTCTGAGGCTTTTTTTTTTTTTTCCAATTTTTAAATTAGTTTGTGATGCATATTCATCGCTAGAGGAATTGGTACATACACATATTGTATCTTCATCCTTTTTATTTCCCCTTCTCCTCTACTCCCTCCTGTCTTCCCACATCCCCAGGTTGCCTTCTCATTTTTTTTTTTTTTTCAGAACCGGGGCTTGAACCCAGGCCCTTGTGCTTGCCAGGCAAGCACTTATTCTACTGAGCCATCTCTCCGAGCCCCAAATCTGTATTACCTCTGAAGAACAAAAACAAAAACTGAAAACATGTTTAATTTTTTTCCCCTGTAAATGAAAATAGGGAGTCAGATTTGCTCTGTATTTATTGCAGCGACATGTTTATCTGTCTTCCGAGCATGCAGGAACGAGCCTGGTGGGAGCCCTGGGTGGGTCCCAGCGAGGGACGCCTGACGGTGATCCTCCTCGTCCCCACAGGCACTGTGACAGCAGCTGATCCTGCGGACGCTCTCAGGGTCCACAGACACTTAGCAAAGTCTAGCTTGGTTTTCTTTGAAACAGAAAAGATGTTTCAAAGAAACATCCAGAAAAGATAGATTTTAATCTTCTGAAAGATGGATTTTAATTTTCACAAATACAAATGAAAATTCATTTTCTATGTCTTCTGTTTTCCAAATCTGAACAGAATCTAATCTTCCTTGTTGATAGTTTATCAATCTTCTACGGCATTTTCTGACTGCTTATTTTTTTTTCTTTTTAGAATATTAAAATGTGGGGAGTGTGGTGGGGCATATCTTCTCATCCCCTTTCTTCAACTTTTTAAAATCCTTCTATTATTTTTAATTTCATTTAATTTTTTTTCTATCACTGCTTTTGCATTTTCTCTTTGGAAATTCCCTTCTTTCCCTCCCTCCTTTACTTCCTTTTTTTTTTTTTCACATCCAGATATACTAATCCTACATTTCCTTTAAGGGTTTTCAAAAATCATTCCAAAATGAAACATTTTTTTAGTTATACCAAAAGCAAATTATAATGATGTGCTTAAAGTGTATCTTTCTTTGATTTGAGAATGTGGCTGATTTCATTTAATATTTCGGAAATGTCACAATTATTTTCTCCTTATTTACTCATCAATGGCCCTTCACACCATCTCAAACTCCTTTCCAACCCCCCAGTAGAAATACATCATTTTGTTTTGCTCTTAAACTGTTCACTGGGATATAATTTATATACCGTACAGTTTACTCATTTTAAGTATTTTTGAGGAAAGAAAAGCTTCTGTCTTGCTAACTGCATAAGTGTATTTATTATTTGAAACAGGAAAAGCTACAAAATATGATCAAATAGAAATCTTATAGCATTCTGGGAGCCCCATCCATCCGTTTTCATGCATAATTTTCCTATCACAGCAGCATGTTTGTACCTCTGGAGTTAAGGTCACGGCGGCGTTTGCATTATAAACCCCTTTTTTCAAGGGTTTATAAATGCAGCTGCTTTTGTTTGCGGAGGACTGGGAGCTTGCCTCATGAGGTTTCCTTGCAATAGAACAGCTTTTTGGCATTGAGTTTTCTTTAACTAAATTAAAATTTTAAAACACTGCATTGCCCTTTAAAAAAATCATTGCAAGTGTCAAAAAACCTTGGTAGGAATTTCTCCTCAAATAACTTTTTTATGTATATGCAATTTTTAATTGCCTCTTGTTTCCCAAAATCCTCCACTATTCTTAGTTTGTGATTAATATTATTTGCCTCAAATATTTACAAATCCAAAACCAACTTGGTTTCTAAACTAAAAAAGGATGTTATATAATTGTCTTTCAGCCTTATTAGTAGAATTATTTTAGAGTGCATAAATACAGCCTGCAGATGACTCGGAAAGACAGGGAGCTTGTCACCACTTACGACGTGGAGAGTTTAAAATATTTAGAAAGAAAACCATTATACTTTTAGGATTGTATCTTGCCCTTTTCAAAACAATAAACGTAGATGGTAGAGGCTACAGAAACAACCATAAATGATTAAACTGGTTTTCGACGTTAAAGAGTGAGGATATATGATCATTAAACAAAATACAATATTAGAATGTCAGTTTAAGTGGAGTATCATTGAGAATTGTGACTTTGTTTGCACACAATTGCCAGAAGCTTCTAATCAGACCATCACTGGATAATTTTAGGATGTTTTACTTTTCAATCACAGACTAGTACGTAGCTGCCTAAACATCACCTTCCCCATTCTGAAGTCAGTTTTTACCTAGTGCAGCTTTACTTAATTAAAAATTTAAATTTTCATGCAAATTTGTGTTTTGTATAGAGAGCATGAGTGAAATCAAAGGGAAAATATTATTAATGAACGCTGTATTCTAACATGTATAATTTGATGAGAAATGGCTTTCTCTTCCCTGAAATACCTACTGTACTCAAGACAAAAAGTGCTCGTCATCTGTTCCAAGGCAGGTCACAAGCCCCAGAAATTAGTGCCTTGTTCCTCTCACATCTATTTTTTTGTCTGTTTTTGCTTTTGTTTTTGTGGTACTAGAGATTGAACTCAGAACCTTATCTTGCCAGGCAAGCACTTATTCTACTGAGCTATCTCCCTGGCCTATGCTTTGTCCATCTGGTGCTGTCCCCTTTCCTTGCGAAAGGTTTATTGAATGAAGAAGTGACTAGCTTGCCAACTCTACCTGAGGTACAGGGACTTCTGGGTAGCAAGCAAAACCTCGAAAGCCAAACTTTTTCTAACCTCTTTGCTACCTCCTGATGTGGGTAAAGGAGACAAATGAGTAAACAAACAGAAAGATTTGATCTGGCTTTCTGAGACCCTGCACAAGGTGACAGCTGGAGTTGATGGCTCAGCTGGTGTTGATGGCTCAGCTGGTGTGGCGCCAGTTGGAGTTCCAGCTGCAGCTGGCAAAGGCCATGTCAAGGGCAAGAGAAAGGTTGTTTCCAAATCTTCCTGTTGTTGGAGGCCGTGCTGCTGGCCCAAGCCCTGAGATACAGCCACTTGACTTCTCAACCCTGTGGCTTTTCACATTGTTTGAATTCAGAATATGTGTATCCAAGCCAAACGCTTGACAGAATCCTGACCTAGTGTTAAAAAATATATAAGCACATTCGTTCTCTGCTATGATATTTCATAATCCTTATCTGTCCCAGCCCGATCATCTTTACTGAGAATGTCTAGTTAATCATTCTGTTTCTTTTGCCAAGCATTGTTTAATTAGTTTATCGATTTAGGAACAGAAGAGGGAGGAATGGGGAAAATTGTATTGTACATCAAGTTTCTCTCTGAGTCTGGGGTTTCAGGTGCCAAAACTGTTTCTCCTGTTGGAAAACAATGATGGGAGGGACCTCATAGTGCTTTTAGTATCAGCAAATGACACGTTTTCTGCATGAAGCAGATTGGGGGGGAACATCCAGCATTTCTATAGAGTGCTTTGCCATAAGCAGATGTGACATTCTATATCCTACATTCCCACGTGAGTGACAGAAAGGGCTCACAGCACCCAGAAAGAAAATACGAGGATGGAGGTATGAAACCATCCTGGACTGTGAGTCTTTACATCAGATTTCATCTTGGAGAAGAAAAAAATTCACCATGCTCCTTCCCGCTCTTTTTGCCCATGAATTCTGCGCAGTGCTTCCTCTAGAGGCAGGATCACTGAAAGCAGCAAGCACTGCGGTCTCTGGAAAGTCCAGAGTGTGGGTTCCCTGTGAGAAATGAAACCCTTGCTCTTGTTTCTTCCTTTCTGGTGGTTGGGCAGGATCTATTCAGCCTGGCTGAGACGGTGAGGAAAGAGAGAGAAGGGTTATTGGAGACCCAGGCCCCATACTACGGGGTCGACAGTGGCCAGGAACTATTGGCCTGAGCAATGCATCCACTACCCATGTGCCAATTGTACAGAGCTGGTGCCTATTTACATACTTCGCATGGACCAGTTGAAATAATGACTGGAATTTTTACAACCTAAACAACTGAAGAATAAGTAGTGTCTTTTGGTTTTCTATGCAGTGAGGTAGAATGAAAGAATGAATTAGGATTTGATCTGATTGGGTTTGAAATTTTTGAGGAAGCTGTTCTCATATGCATCGCTAGGAAGTTGTATGCAAGCATGTCTTTGAACAGTTGTCTTTCTCTCCCTTCCTTCCCGCTTTCCTTCCTGCTGTTTTGTCAAACTTCCTTTTCCCATGAAATACCCACCCCATGTGATGGCCAAGGGTGAGGTCCACAGTCCAAAACTTCTTGGTTTTTAAATGTTAATTTGATGATAACACTGGGGTACTTCCAACAGTGGCTATTGATCCCCTCCATGTGAGTCAGAGCCTTCTTAAGGAAAAGAGCTTTTCACTGTGGACAGCACTTGCCATTTCCCTTCTGCTCCTCTTAGGGACAAGTCATAGGGCATCAAATCTGATCCTTTTGTAGAGGGTCAGATAGAGGATGAGTTAAGTATTTGAATTTGTGTCAATCATTTCGTTTCTATGAGCAGGAGCAAATGCCGCACATGCGGCATGCACACTGTGTAGGTAGCTGTGATGAAGAGTGAGGTTGGATGGTGCTGAAATCAGATGGCAGAGCACTGGTGACCCAGAGCAAGTCCAATGCCTTTGCATGCCTGCTGGGTCCTGCGGTGGCATTAAGGCAGGGGTTTTGCGAGAATGGTCCCAAACCTCTGCGTTTTCTACCAAAATGGAAGTCGTGGCTTGTTCCTTTTGAGACTGAAAAAGCAGAAGGATTTGTCCTTGTAGAAAGGAGGAAGATAGTCAGACAGTTGCGGACTTTGCAAGCAACTGAAAGTCAATTGCCTACTGCTGCAATTTAGGAAATCTGGGCATCTCCACGTGCTCAGGAGAAAGTAAATGAAAGATAAAGCTCAAGAAATAAGGAGTACAACGATCGCTCCCTTATCGCGGAGGTAACAGTCCAGACGCTGCCGGGATGAGCGAAAATCAGCAAAGTAGTGACGTCATATTTATTTTTGTAGTATA